>WAAG01064807.1:71507-98410 GCA_013390105.1 Tichodroma muraria | reverse complement strand
GTTTGCAAACAGGAGGGAAGGTGCCCTGGTTTGGGGAGAGAAATAAATGGTATTTTTTGTGTGTGTTCCCCAGGGTAGAAAAATAACCCTGCCTTTGGAGTCTCTCATTATTTCCTTTTCCCTGACCCACATTAATTCTATATTTTGCCCATCTCATAGAACCAGCAGAGAGAGAAATCTGGCAGGGCACTGGTGTGTCCTGGAATCCCCTGGGAGCTTCTCTTGGCACGGCTGGTACCAGGATCATCATTAATTATTTTTCTCAGCCCTGTTTTTTTAGCCCGGCTGTCCCAGGAGAGAATTAAACATCCTGTGTGCTCCAAACTGGTGAGTTCTCATGTCCTAATGGCCTGCAGAGAGGCCAAACCCCTCCCTTATCAGTTCCTCAGAATCTGTACATACACCTTCAGCCATCCCTCCAAAGGGCTTTTCCAGGGTTTATTTTTCTACCAGAAAATTGACTTTATGTTAAGGTGTTGAGCAGGTTTTGGGAGAAGGGGTAGAAAAGAGTCAAGTTTTGCTGTCCTGGGAGATTCCTCCTTCCCTCTGTTTCATTTGGAATGAAAAGCTGGAGTTGGGATTGATGCTGAAAGGAGAAAATATTTTTTACTATTATTTACCCGTAGTAATGCTTTGGGTTTATTCAGCATCACACACACACACACACACACACACACACACACACACAAAATCATTAAAAAAAAGTGTTTCTTTCTGAGCTCTGCTATTTCAGCATCGTTTTCCCAGGAACTTCTCCCTTCCCATGGGATTTTTTGGGAGTTGGAGCATTTGGAAGAAGCTCCTGGATATGAGGTGGGTGGAAAAATCCTTGGAAGGACTGGAGAGAGGCTTTTATGGCTCCTTTAAACACATCCTGGAAGAGATGCCAGGGGAGATTCCCAGGCTCTCCCAGTTCACCCAATGCAATGTCCCTCCAGAGAACGGAGGCAGGAGAGGCCTCCCAGAGCTGCAAAATTCCCATTCCTGAGTTTTGTGTCCTCCAGAGGGGACCAGGACCGCATGAAAAATGTCCTGAGCGTGGCGGCCACAAACGGAAAACTCGGAGCAGGGAGTGATCCCAGAAAATACAGGATTGCAATGGCAAAGGGACTGGGTGGAAAGAGGAGCTGGTGTCATCCCAGCCCTTGGAAAACAGGGAGCTTGTTTGCTCTGTATTTTTTTTCCTTTTTTTTCCCCCTTTTTCTCTTTGGCTTCTGCCTCTGCTCCGAGAAGCCAAATGGTCTGAGGCTCCCGAGCTGAGCATGAGCAGAAGGAAGATGACATTGGCTGGAAAGAGGAGCAGGAATGGAGCTGTTTGACATCCTCCTTCCCTCTGGCACTGGGAGGGAGCAGGAAACAACCTCAGGTCATGGACACGCACACAACAGCCCCCAAAATCACCTTGGGAATGGAGTGGTTTGGGTTGGGAAGAACCTTAAAGCTCATGCCACCTCCTGGGCAGAGAAACCTTCCACTGTCCCAGGTTGCTCCAGCCTGGCCTTGGACAATTCCAGGGATGGGGCAGCCACGAATTCTCTAGGCAATGTTTTCCATGTGGTTTCGTGGCTGCTGCTCATTCCAACTCCGAAAACGCATCACCTCCTTCACCTGGAATGTCCCACCCCATCCAATGGACTTTGAGATGATTTCCCAGACCAGAAGATGGGAGCCCAAACCTCAACCAGGAATCTACAACGGAGATTGAAAACCACGGCATTCCAGCTGACTGCTCATGCCAAATTAAAATCCCTCCGAGCTGGTGGCTGCTGCCCTTCTGGCCACTGAAGCCTGAATGGATACATGGGATATTTTTATCCAGGCTCTTTGGAGCAGGATAATGATATGGTGGTGCCTCCTCCCTGCAATTCTGTGAGGTCTCTGCACTTGGAAGATGATTCCAGCCATGGCCCTTCCATGTTAAATAGCAGGAGGGAAAAGAGTGAGCTCTTGATTAAAATCTGTCCAGACAGTGATGGCCTCCTCTATTTTTAGGTCCCAATTTAGAGGACCAAGGTATGAAGGGATTGACATCACTTCCCAAAAATCTGATCAGTTGGGCCACTGCTCAATTTATCAGCAGTCTTGGGATATTTGGTGTTTCCCTGGTGGCCTCCAGTGGCTCCCAGAGCAAATGGGACCTGTAGAGGTGGAATTTAATCATGGAATCCTAGAAGGGTTGGAGCTGGGAGCTGGAAGGCTTTTAAGGTGGGACAACACTGATATTAAATGGGGTATTTTGAGCCATCTCATGGGAACTGACAGGCCTTGAGTTCTGCAGAACTGAGGAGAATTCTGCTGTTTGTTAATGAAACCCTTCTGGGCAAGAGGCTCAGCTCCTGGGGGAGATGGGAGCATTGAGGTGGAATTTAATCATGGAATCATAGAGCAGTTGGAGCTGGGAACTGGAAGCTTTGCAAGGTGGGACAACACCAATATTAAATGGGATATTTTAGGCCATCTCATGACTTCTGAAGGCTGGGGGTTGATGTTCCCACAGAGAAAACCCTGCTAACTTTCCATTTGGGTAGCTGAAAACTCCTTGAGCCCAGAACTTCCAGTGGCCTGTGGAATTTCTTCCCCAGCATCCACCAAACCCTCTGAAGGGAAAGGCTGTCACACAGGACTGATGCCCCAGGGGACTCCATGTGGCAGCTGAGCCTTTCCACTTGGAGCTCAGCTTGTCCCAATTCCAGCCATCCTAAGGATAANGTTGAGCAGGTTTTGGGAGAAGGGGTAGAAAAGAGTCAAGTTTTGCTGTCCTGGGAGATTCCTCCTTCCCTCTGTTTCATTTGGAATGAAAAGCTGGAGTTGGGATTGATGCTGAAAGGTGAAAATATTTTTTACTATTATTTACCCGTAGTAATGCTTTGGGTTTATTCAGCATCACACACACACACACACACACACACACACACACACACAAAATCATTAAAAAAAAGTGTTTCTTTCTGAGCTCTGCTATTTCAGCATCGTTTTCCCAGGAACTTCTCCCTTCCCATGGGATTTTTTGGGAGTTGGAGCATTTGGAAGAAGCTCCTGGATATGAGGTGGGTGGAAAAATCCTTGGAAGGACTGGAGAGAGGCTTTTATGGCTCCTTTAAACACATCCTGGAAGAGATGCCAGGGGAGATTCCCAGGCTCTCCCAGTTCACCCAATGCAATGTCCCTCCAGAGAACGGAGGCAGGAGAGGCCTCCCAGAGCTGCAAAATTCCCATTCCTGAGTTTTGTGTCCTCCAGAGGGGACCAGGACCGCATGAAAAATGTCCTGAGCGTGGCGGCCACAAACGGAAAACTCGGAGCAGGGAGTGATCCCAGAAAATACAGGATTGCAATGGCAAAGGGACTGGGTGGAAAGAGGAGCTGGTGTCATCCCAGCCCTTGGAAAACAGGGAGCTTGTTTGCTCTGTATTTTTTTTCCTTTTTTTTCCCCCTTTTTCTCTTTGGCTTCTGCCTCTGCTCCGAGAAGCCAAATGGTCTGAGGCTCCCGAGCTGAGCATGAGCAGAAGGAAGATGACATTGGCTGGAAAGAGGAGCAGGAATGGAGCTGTTTGACATCCTCCTTCCCTCTGGCACTGGGAGGGAGCAGGAAACAACCTCAGGTCATGGACACGCACACAACAGCCCCCAAAATCACCTTGGGAATGGAGTGGTTTGGGTTGGGAAGAACCTTAAAGCTCATGCCACCTCCTGGGCAGAGAAACCTTCCACTGTCCCAGGTTGCTCCAGCCTGGCCTTGGACAATTCCAGGGATGGGGCAGCCACGAATTCTCTAGGCAATGTTTTCCATGTGGTTTCGTGGCTGCTGCTCATTCCAACTCCGAAAACGCATCACCTCCTTCACCTGGAATGTCCCACCCCATCCAATGGACTTTGAGATGATTTCCCAGACCAGAAGATGGGAGCCCAAACCTCAACCAGGAATCTACAACGGAGATTGAAAACCACGGCATTCCAGCTGACTGCTCATGCCAAATTAAAATCCCTCCGAGCTGGTGGCTGCTGCCCTTCTGGCCACTGAAGCCTGAATGGATACATGGGATATTTTTATCCAGGCTCTTTGGAGCAGGATAATGATATGGTGGTGCCTCCTCCCTGCAATTCTGTGAGGTCTCTGCACTTGGAAGATGATTCCAGCCATGGCCCTTCCATGTTAAATAGCAGGAGGGAAAAGAGTGAGCTCTTGATTAAAATCTGTCCAGACAGTGATGGCCTCCTCTATTTTTAGGTCCCAATTTAGAGGACCAAGGTATGAAGGGATTGACATCACTTCCCAAAAATCTGATCAGTTGGGCCACTGCTCAATTTATCAGCAGTCTTGGGATATTTGGTGTTTCCCTGGTGGCCTCCAGTGGCTCCCAGAGCAAATGGGACCTGTAGAGGTGGAATTTAATCATGGAATCCTAGAAGGGTTGGAGCTGGGAGCTGGAAGGCTTTTAAGGTGGGACAACACTGATATTAAATGGGGTATTTTGAGCCATCTCATGGGAACTGACAGGCCTTGAGTTCTGCAGAACTGAGGAGAATTCTGCTGTTTGTTAATGAAACCCTTCTGGGCAAGAGGCTCAGCTCCTGGGGGAGATGGGAGCATTGAGGTGGAATTTAATCATGGAATCATAGAGCAGTTGGAGCTGGGAACTGGAAGCTTTGCAAGGTGGGACAACACCAATATTAAATGGGATATTTTAGGCCATCTCATGACTTCTGAAGGCTGGGGGTTGATGTTCCCACAGAGAAAACCCTGCTAACTTTCCATTTGGGTAGCTGAAAACTCCTTGAGCCCAGAACTTCCAGTGGCCTGTGGAATTTCTTCCCCAGCATCCACCAAACCCTCTGAAGGGAAAGGCTGTCACACAGGACTGATGCCCCAGGGGACTCCATGTGGCAGCTGAGCCTTTCCACTTGGAGCTCAGCTTGTCCCAATTCCAGCCATCCTAAGGATAAACCCAGTTTGCAGCCTGGTCTTGAACTGCAGCTGGCAGGACACATTTCTTAGGCTCAGCCTAAGAGCAATTTACTCTGCCTATGGAAAAGCATCAGGATCTCAATCAGCTGTGCTCCAGGTGGCTGTGGCAGCACAAAACCCCTGATTTGGGGGTGGTTTGAGGCCACATATCCAATGCAATTCTCTCTGGTGCTCACCATGATTGGGAAATCAAGTCACTTAATTGCCCCATTATTTAAAGCTGTTGAGCAGAACACGAGTCGAGGCTGCATTTTCCTCCTCCCGACAATCCTGGTGAGCGGTTCTGCAGCTCTCAGCCCTGGATCTGGTTGAAAACTCCACAATTATTCTCTTCTCGACCACACTGTCGATCTCCAGGGTTAATCTGGCTGAAACTCTTCGGGCTCCACGAGGAACAAACAGTGGCGTGTGAGTAGGTGTAGAGAAAAGCAGGGTATGGAGTGTTTGGGTACAAAATTGCTTCTGCCACAATTGATTTATCCTGCAGAAGAGCCTGACTTGGCCAGGCAGGGGCTGCTGGGGTTTACTCAGCACTGCAGAAAGCAGTTTTTTTGAGTGGTGACTCTCTGATCTGGTGAACTAGATAAAGAGAGACACTAACTGAGTTGTAACTAAATTTATATTAATTCCTAAAAGGGTTAGAAGGAGAAAATCAGAGTTTTTTGGTCCTGGTAGAAGAGCTGATTTGCAATTGTTCTCCTGATCAGTGGCATTTAAAAAAAAGACAGGATAAGAGGAAAAATGAGGGATTCTGTGTTTTTTCAATCCCTCTGTTCAACTGGCAATAGTGGCTCTTTCTTTTTGAAAAGTGCTCCATCCCATGAGGGTGGAAGCAGCACCAGGAAGAGGCTGGCACTGCACATCTGGAATAAAGCTTCCTGAGCTCTGTGGAGGTGGTGGGACTGCAAAACCATCTTAATGAGAATCCCAAGCTTTCCAAAAATGGCTGGGAAAGAGGTGTAGGGAGACAGCAAAGTGGTTTTCATCCAGAGCTCAGGAGCGTGGAATGACTCAGTGTGTGCTGACTCCTGTGCCTGAGATGTCTTCAAGCCCTTAATGATTCCTCCATCCACAGGCCCACGGAGAAGGGTTTAATGTGCTTTAGACGTGAGTCACAATTCCAGCCCTCCCAAGGCAGAGAAACCCAGGGAAAAAGAAGGAAAAAGTAGAAATGGATCTTTGTTCTGCCTGGGGGTGAGTAACCCCAGGCACCCTCTAACTTTCATCTCAAGGGTGTCATTCCAAGGCAACCTGGGGACCCTCCCAGGCCACACCACCCTGGTGCCACAGGGCCAGCGTTATTTTGGGAGCTGTGTCTGGCTTTCCAAGGCCATGATCCCTGCTCCCTCTCCCTGTCAGCATCCCAGGCTTCTCCCAGCCCGGGACCATCCCAGTCCCTTGGATGACAACTCATTTCAAAGGCAGACAAGGCTTCCCACAGCTATTGTCCTGTGGCTGTCTGCATATTTGAGCCCTTCCCTATTCCTGCTCCCATTGGAAGCTCTGAACTTCAGCTGAAGGCACACAGATTAAACTTTGAACTAAATTAAAGACACCCCACTCCCCCCTCACTGTCCAACCTTTACTGAAATACTTTTTAAAAACAAATTCTGATATATTCTAAACTCAAAACCATCTGGGTTTCCAAGCCTCAGGAAATTACAACTCCCATTCTGGAAATAAAATACATGTTTGTCCATAGATTGTATTAATTAAACCCTATAATATGGAGAGAGGCCAGGGAAATGCTTTCCTGCTGGCTGGCAGATTTGCATAGCAATTTATTATCTTACCAATTGTTATTAATATTATTATTAACATTATCATCATCATCTTTTCCTTCATGTCTGCTGTGACTGACAGAGTATTCTGTGCTGATCAAGAGAGAGAAGGAACTGGTTTCAAAGTGATCTGATTATTACTTATCTGCCCTGTTTCCCACTGGGGAATCCCAAATCCTTGTAGATGTGCTGACTTCTCGATTGTAGGGTGTGAGCTTAGCAAGGAAAAGGTTTGGGATTGAGTGATGAGCCTGGTAATTTATAAAAAAATAGAAAAACAAGTAGTGGCCGCCTGAAGGTGGCAGATCTGCCCTCCAGGGCTGTGCTCTTGTCCCCCTACTCCTGTCCCGTGGATAATTTCCCATCTGTGAAGCACTGGATGGGGAATCCCTCACGGATAGAGCCTGCCCTGTGCCACCATCCCTGCTCCTGAGCCGTGTCCCTGCAGCTCCCGGCCCAGCAGCACGGTAGGAAATGCCACATCAGAAACATTCCAGCCACTGGGCAACATGCTCTGGGGACTGGGAAAAGTGCAAACCTCAGTTGTTCTTGGTGGGGTTTGCATTTTTTCCTGGTGAGGTGAAGGGCACGGAAAAACCACCGTGCTCTCTGTGGTCGGAGCTATTCCCAAAAACCAGAGCAGTTTCTGGTTGTTAAATCGCTCTGAGCTCGGGGAAGGTGGGGTCAGCTCCTCCAGCAAGGAACCTGACACCCAGTGGGTGCTGGAGCTCCTGGAGCTGCCCTTCCCCAGACACCGACCCTTCCTCAGAGGACAGGAGTCTGGGCAGCCTCGGCACCAGGAATTATTTGCAAAGACAAGGCTTGAACTTGTGAATTCTGAGCAGAGGCCAAATTGTCTCAGACTTCAATCCATGCCTTCATTCCCCAGTTGTGTCAGCCCATCCTAAGTTGGAGAAGTCTCTGCCAAAGGAAATCTGGACACAGATTTTGAATTCCAAACCCTGGAGCTGGCGATAGTTGTATCAAGGACTGTGAAAAAATTTAGGGAAGATTTTCACGGCCTGTTTTTTCTGCCTGGATGCAGCTCATGGCCTTCAGGTGCTCCAACACCAATTCTGATTTTGTGAGTACTTCTATGGCATTTTGCTTCACCTATGCCATGGGGAAAGGGGCATTATTTATCCAGGAATGATCAGTAGGAAGAGCAAGTAGCAAATCCAGCTTCTCATCCTCATCCAAGGGGCATCAAAACAACGTTTTTTGGAGCAGAAGCAGCTGCGAGCTGGATGTGGAGTGCCCGTGCCGGTGTTTTCAGGGAAGGAGGATTTCAGGAGGCAGCCAAGAAACGTGGCAGTCTGCAGCTGTCACCGCCCTGCCACGGGAGCAGCCCCAGCTGGCCACAGTGTGTTCAGTGCCCGGGAATTGCCACGGGATGGATGGGAACGTGGCTGGCATCCCATCCCACCCAGCTCCCTGCCTTCCCCACACCTCAGCCTGGCTTCAGCCAGGCTTCCCCTCCCTCAGCAGCCCGGGCAGGATCCCTTCCCTGCAATTAGCAGCCCAGGAACTGCGTATTCCATCTGGGACACGTTGGAATCTGGTGACAGCTCCCTCCTCTCCCTGAGCAGGCTGTGTTGAGCGAGACAAAACATCCCATTCCCTCTCACATCCCATTCCCTCTCGTCCCTTGTTCAAATAAATGTCAGCTCCTCTGATCAGCCTCTGTGTACAAGCACGCAGCCAGCAGGAGAAAATCAAACATCAAAAGGAAGGAAAAGCCCCCAACAGGATATTGCCATCAATAGGAGTTCTGGGGATGGAGATGAAATGGAAAATTGAGGCTCAATCCGGCTGAGAGAAGTTAAAGACTCCCTTAACCCTTGAGCTGACATGAAAGGCAGGAGAGCTGGGAAAAGCTCAGCGTTTCTTCTTGTTCCACAGGCACCTGGGCCGTGCTTTTCTCAGGAATCTAAGGGAATTTGGCATTTAAATTCTTTGGAAAGTAATGCCACAGTTTCCTTGGGAATTACCACTTTGATTGCTGCCACTGATCCAACATGGCACTGGGGGAAACCCCGATTTCCTTCATTTTTCTCTTGCTGTAAATTTTCCGTTGTTCTTTTCCTGGTGGAAAGAGCTCTTTGTTGCAATGATGAGGGGGAAAAAAACAAAGGATGATGAAGGAGAAAGGGAGCAAAGGTACAGGACAAAATTTTCTGCCAGAAGTTTTAGTTTGGGCTGAGAAATAAAGGAAAGAACTGAAAGAAATCCCTGACGGAGAATTCCTGGCAGCTTTAATGTCACAACCTCTGACCTTTGGCCACGTCAGCCAAAAGGCTCCTGCAGACAGCCCGACCTATTCCCAGCTCTGTGCTCTGGGCACTGGGTCAGGATTAATCCACCCTTGGCTGGGAAATCAGAGCCTAAATCCAGTCCTGGGGGTCAGCAATCCCACCCCATTCCCACTGGACTGGGCACTCCAAGCAAAGACTGTGCCCTAAAGGGCCACGACCCCCAGCTGCCACCTGAAATGCACATGAGGTTTGGATTTATCCTTAGAAAACTCCACTTCTTCTCCTAACATCTCTTTTTTGTTTATTTTAAGGAATAATCAGCCGTGGAGTTCGTATTAAGGACTGTCTCTTCTGGTACATTTTTATCTGACAGAACAAAGGGATTTATTTCTGCAGTGAAGAAACAGAAAAATAACTCGTAAAGGCGACTGTAATTCCATCTATTTGAAGTTGTTTCGAGCTCTGCAGCAGCCCCAGATAACTCCAGGAGTTGTAAGTGTGGAAGGGACTTTTATCTCGCTGCCTGGATAAGCATCTCCTTGACTTTATCTGGGATTTCTCAACATGAAGGTCTTGTTTAATAACAGGAAGCGACATCATAGAATTATCAGTGTTGGAAAAGACATCTGAAAGCACAGAGTCCAAATCCCCAAGTCCAAATTCTCCTCAGGATTTGGGATGAAAACCTGGCTGGCCAGTGAGGGACCCCTCTCCCCAGAACAGATCCATCCCATGGGATGGATTTGGGAAAGACACAAACCCGGTTGCTTTGCTGGCTCTGGACGTTCCCAGCACTCCAGGGAACCTCGGCACAGAGAAAGAGGAATAAAAGAAAAGAAGAAAGGGGAATAATTCCGTGCTGAGGCTTCCTGGAGCAGGGCAGGGTGAGCAGGTCCCATCCTGACCCAGACAGACACATTCCCACCAGGAATCAGCTCTGGCTGGCCCTCGCTCCAGCCGCTCGGACGGTGCCAGCTCTTAACCAGCACCACTTGCTTGGCCTGAGCTGACCCCGCCAGTACCTGGAAGCAATGAAACAGGGAAGCCACGGAGGCAAAGGGCTGTTATTTAACAGGTTTGACCAGCAGGAAAAGGGAATCTGGACCCTCACTCTGAGATTCCTGAGGTGCCAGTGCTGGAGCTCCTGATGCTGGGACTGCAGGAGCCCAATCCTGTCCCTGTGCTGCACCCACATCTCCCTTCCGGGTTTGTGCTCCTTAATTTCAGGTGTTCCACTGGCATTTCTTCCCCTGTTTTGTTGGAACAGCCTGAATTATTCCCTATTGCAGCAGGAATAGGACAGAGTTGATGAACTGCAGGTTTTCCTCAGGCACAAATTCCCATCCGTGCCTCGCCGCAGTGCTGGGCATTAACAGGCAGAGCAGCTGGGAGTTCACCGGGAATTTTGTGATAAAACACCCCAGAGGGGCAGGAGGGGGCTAGGGGTGCTCAGGACGAGCAGTGGGCACGTTCCCAGTCCTGCTCCGCCTTTTGGGATGGCGGCCATGCATCCCAAAGGTGGTGACACGGGACATAGGGAGCTGCGGGCTCCGACATACATTTTCCAAAAGCTGTTGAAGGCATTCCTGTGCAGCGAGTAACGTGCTGGAAAGGAGCCAGGCTCGGGGATGTTTCTCTAAACACGTCATCCCTCGCTGCTCTCCCACCTCTGAAGGATGTGGTGTCTCCCTCTCCCGCTGTGGAAAGCTTGGATGTCACTTTGGATTTTGCCGGGTCATTAAAGCCCGATTTTTCATTTTTATCCAGCCTTCAGGTTCAGCGCCATCCACGTCGGAAAACCTCTGGAGCTTTTTCATATCGCTGGTGCCTTGAGGAGATGATTTCCTAGAAGAAGCCTTGGATTTCTCCAGCTATGCAAACATTCCCGGGACATCCTGTGTGTGGATGTGATTAACCGCAGCACACACACCCAGTGCACTGGGGCTTCTGCTTTTATTTGTGGGAATTGTCACTCGAGAGAGGTGATATTTCCTCCTCCCAACCTGGTTCCAAAGCCGCTGAGTGCCTTAAAAATGAGCCCCTAATTCCATCCTTCAGGAAAAAAAAAATAAGCACCCAAAGTTGTTCAGGAATAGCAAATTGTTAGGAACAAGCTCTAGATTTGTTATTTCTATAGAAGCAGCAAATAAGTAAATATAATAATTGAAAATACTGGATCTATTAGATTGGGGGTTTTAGTTGAAAAAGGACCAATATTAAAGCTTGGGCTCAAACCTTTGTTCAAACCAGATGTGTTCCAGCTGAGGAGGAATATTCCAAGCAAACTTTGGTCGTTTTCCCACCATTTCTAAAGCCAAATCAGCACTGGTTGGTAAAACTTGATATTTAAATCCAACCTTAATTGAGACTGAGGCTACAAGAGTGGTTTATTTCCTACAGCAGAAAAAGTCAGTGTTTAAATTTAAAGTAGGAGATGGTTTGGAAATGATTCCTTGACTGTGACAGGCAGGAATCATCCTCTGTTCCCAACAGCTTAGGGATACCCAGAGCATCCTGAACACTGCTGAAATTAGGGATTCAGCAGTAAAACTGATTGGAAATTCCCTTTTTTTTTTCATGTCCAAAATGAAAATATTTCAAAGAAATTATTTTTTGAATATATATTCTATCCCTAAGAATATAAATATACCTCCCCGAATATAAAAATTAAGCCATACATGGATATATTTCCAATGAATATAATTTTTTAGGAAAAGAAATCTGTAGGGGTGGTGTGTTGGTTCCTCAGTGCAGGGAAGAATAAGGAGTGGGAATGGGAACCAGCACAAAACACAAACTGGAGGAATGGGAGTGAGAATAACTCCCCTCAAGGAGAACTCCCAGGCTCCATCCACCGCATTTTCTCCTCCTGGTGTTCTCAGCTTGGTGCAGGAAGAGACACCTGGAGTGGATCAAAGGCCCTGGGCTGAGCCACCCACCCACCCAGCCCCTGCTGTCTCCCAGAAAAAGCCGGATTGGGAGCAGGGCCGTGGCCGTGACCTCGCCACTGCTGCAGCTCCTCCTCTCCCACCAGCCCAGTTCAAGCTTCCCCATGGCCAGGAAATCTTTCTCACAGCCCTTAACTCCCAGTTTTGGTCAGGATTTCTGAGCTTGTCCCGAATAATCGGAACTTTCCTCTCCGTTCCTGGCTCTGTCCCAGCCCATCCTCTCTGGGAAGACTCGGCAAGGCCCTGCTTTGCCTATTTTTTGTTGAGGTTCTTGTTCTCTGGGACAAATTCCTTCAGATAAAGCCAAATACAGGAATTAACTGGGAGTTCCAGTGCAGTGTTTTCTGTGCACACAGAAATATCCAACGTCAGGTTATCCTGAGGGAGCAGCTCCTGTCTTTGGCTCCTGCAAGGAGCAGAAAGGGAGACCTTAATTAAGACTTTCTAAATAACACAAAATCTCCAGAATTCATTTTTCTGCACCCCTGAGGCTCAGGATTTGTGGATGCTGCCCTAAAGGAGGGGATAAATGAGGACAGAGGGATTGGGGTTTCTTGAAGGGGAGGTGCAGCCTGGAGCTCTGCTCTGCTGAAAGATGTGGGATTTTTAATCCCTATTTCCCTGCCCTGCAGCACCCATAGGTTTCTCAAATGGCCCTTTCTCCCAAAATCATGAGGGACCAGAGGGGACAGAGTCATTTTCTAGGAAGCCCAACAAGCAAAGAAGTACACAAACCCTGCTCATTGCTTATTAGGATGTGTTTAATTAGAGTCACAAGGCAATAATTTAGGAGCATGTTTTTATTTTATCCTAAAATGTCATTAATGTCTTTCCATCCAAGCAGAGACCAGCAGTTTCTGCTGTGCTTTGCTGTCCTGTTGCAAGCATGAAACTTCCCTTTTAATAGATATTTTCCCTCAGAAATCCAGAGTGAACCGATGGAATTACAGCAGGACTCACGTGTCTCTGTTCAGAAAGAAATATCATTAAATCCAGTTGGCATTCAGAGCAGGCTGGAGTTAAACCTAGGGCCAGATCCAGATATCTCCAGTTTCATTCTAAATGCTAATTCGAGTCTGGGGCTTCTTTGATTGAGGGAACAATGAAAAAAAAAAACCCAACGTGCAGTTTCCACAGACAAGGGGAATCGTCCTCCCAGTTTAATTTGTTGTGAGAATTCCTCTCTGCATAATTTCCAGCTCATCTTAACAGAGCTGGAGCGTCCTTCCCTGTGTTCTGGTGGGAAGCAGCTGTAAATCCACCGAGCTCCTGGGATGATTGCAAAACTTCCATGAAACCTGACTCACAGTCTAAAAATGCGCCTGTGGAATGGTGGTTGCATCACGTAGGTGCTGCAAATCGACCAGAAATTCAGGAATCTCCTCTCCTCATGCACACTCCTTCCTGCCACGCATTTCCTCCTCCTCTGAGGCACTGGGAAACCTTGGGAGGCATCTCTAGGAATCTGCAGTCTCTGCTTCCACTGTGGATCAGCAGCAGAAGGACCCGGGGTCCAAGAGCTCAGTTCCTGCTCTTGAGCTTATTCCTGCAGTGGAGGAGAATGTGGGAGAAGGGAAGGGAGAGGAGAAACATCTGGAGGTCGGTTCGTGGCAGCTCGGCCCTCAATTCCAGGCAGCAGCCCTCAGAGAGGAAACTGCTGTTCCCTCAGTTATCCTTTGGTGGATAACTGATGGGAGAGTTTGCTCAGGGGAGCAGAGGGGAATTCCTGCATGCCATGGAAAATACAGGGAAAAAAAGTGGATTCTGCAAGAAATAATACCCAGTGGAGAAAGGCAGCCCAGCTGCTTTCTAGGGATGGGCACCCTGGATGGGGATGTCCTGGAGCGTGTCCTGGTGTTCTGGCATCCTGCATTCCGTCCCTGGGCTCCACACTGCCCTTGGGAATGTGGGCATGGCACGGCCAGCTACAATTTCTCACATTTTGTCCATTTTTGGAACCATCTTGCAGCATCTCCCAGTTCCTTTATGATGTGGAATCAATAGTGAGGGGGAAAGAAAGGAAAAAGGAGAAAGGGGAAAAAACCACAAAATCAAAACAGCGCAATTTTCAGTGACCCTCCTCTGGCTTCTGCCTCCAAAAGATCCATCCATAAGGATCAGGTCTTGGAGTGAGTGACACTTTAATTTGGGTCGTATTAGACGAGCATGTTTTCCATGGACAGCACAGAAAGGGAAGAGGAGGCTCCTGAGAAGCTCTTCAGCTCCCAGCCTGTGCCCCAGATGCCATCACGACGTCTGTGACAGGCAGGCCAGGGGACTGAAAAGGGGGCAGGAGGGCTCAGCTGATTGAAACCATCATTTTATGATAACCAAAAGTCCCATGTCTTGTGCATCTCCTCGAGATGGCAACACAGACTGAAAAAAAAAAAAAAAAAAAGAAGAAGAAGAAATAGTAATAAAGCTCCGCCCGAGATCAAAGGAGCTCCTGGAAAGAAGAGCTCAGTTGTCCCTTGAGTGCATCTGGGCTGCAGACAGCCTCTGGAAAAGCCTTTTCCTTCATCCACGAGGCTGAGGAATGCTGTCTGGGTGCTTGGAAAGTGCAGGGGCTGCTTGGAGGAGGCTCTGGGTGAAGGGAGCTGAGGCACCTCAGCGTGGCTTTTGTCACCAGGTCCCCTCACCTGTCCTGCCATTGCAGGAGGGTCCTCTGCTCTGGGATTTACAGCAGGAGACAGTGCTGGTGCTGTGGTATTTGGGATGCTGATGGGCCTGGGATGGGATACAATGGACAACTGGGGAGTGGGGTATAATTCACAGCTGGGGAGTGGGATAAAATGGACATTTGGGGAGTGGGATATCAGTGACAACTGTGGAGTGGGATATAGTGGACAATTGAGGAATGGGATAAAATGGACAATTGGGGAGTGGGATATCAGTGACAGCTGGGGAGTGGGATATAATGGACAATTGAGGAATGGAACAAAATGGACAATTGGGCAGTGGGATAAAATGGATAATTGGGCAGGGGGAGCTCCAGTGTGGCCCTGGTGCTGGAAACCACAGCTCCCTGTCACTCCTGGGATACTCTGAGGTGAGCAGCCTTCTCCAAACTAATCCCTGTTAAGACAACGTGCTCCTTGAAAGCTTCATGGCAGGAGCATTCCTTCACCCATGTCCTGGGAGGCAGCTCTGCCCACACCTGCTCCCGGCCTGGCCCCGCTCCAGCGGCGCTGGGCGCAGCGAAGCTTTCCCTGCGGAGAAGGAGGTGCTGTCCACACGAATCAGGATCACCCCAGCCCTGCTCAAAGCAGATGTTCCTCTTGGGATGGCCCTGACACGTTCCTGTGCAGAACATCTGCTCCTGCACACCCAGCTGCCACTGCTGCTGCCGGGGCCACCCTCACCTTTCCTGCTCCCAACAGCTCCAAGCGCCCAGGAACCGCTCAAGAAAATGGCTTTGCCTCTTAAAAAGGCTCTTTGTCTCTCTTTGTCTCTTCCTTCCCATTGTGTTTAAGCTATCCTTGTTCTGCAGTAAGGGAATCAGCTGAGGATCAGCTGGTCTGAAGGAACCCTTAAAGGCTTTAAACTGACAGAAATTTGGGTCAGGTGGGATGCTGGGGAGAAATCCTTCTCTGTGAGGTTGAGGAGGCCCTGGAACAGGGTGCCCAGGGAAGCTGTGGATCTCCCAACCCTGAGAGTGTCCAAGGACAGGCTGGATGGAGTTTGGAGCAACCTGGGATAGTGGAAGGTGTCCCTGCCCATGGAACTGCCTGGAGCTGGATGATCTTTAAGGTCCCTCCCAACGCAAGCCATTCTGGGGTTCCATGAACTTTGCTGTGCTCAAAAGGGATTGGCCTGATTTCTCCCCAAAAAGGCAAAAGGCCACCAGTGTGCCCTAAAACACAGCCCAGACTGAGCCCTCATTCCCCGAGGAAAAGGAGCAGCCCTTTTCCTCATGACAGGCTGAATCCCGACGCAGGAGAAATTAAAAATAATGTGTACATGATTAGTGGAAATTAGAAACAGAATATGGAGGGGAAAGGAGAGACTTGTTCCTCCAAATTTGTCCTTGATTTGGCCCTGCCCTGGCAGCCTCCAAGGATGCCTCTGTCCCTTGTTCATGAAGATATTTCTCAGGAAAATGGGAAGGCTTGGATGATTTTGGAAGGCGTTCGATTGCACCAGATGGTAAATATATATTTTTTTCAGTCTCCTGGGAGGCTGCCCTGTGAATCACCTATCAGGGTTTTATTGTTTTCTCCTGCATCCCCTGGCAAATTTCTGAGTGCAAAAACTCGGTTTTGTTTGCATTTTTAATGAGATTTTTGAAAACATCTGCCAACAGCTCAGCTTCCCAGGCAGACAGAAAACCCACTTTCCTTCACGGGCATTTCAAAGAGCAATGAAAATGACAGACCATCTTCTCCTTCCGCGAGCAGAAACTGGGGAACGGCCTCTGGAAATCCAGAGTAACTGGAAGCAGAGCCTGCTTCTATGCAAGCACTGCTGTGAATACAGAACACAACCAAAAAAACCCCTTTATTAAATGCACAGCACCGAGTGGAGAGTTCAGTGAAACGTTTATGAGATATTGGAAAATTCAAGTCCAGCCCTCGCGTTTCATCAGCTGCAGCTCGAGCGCCTCAGCACAGATGGACAGGACCCAGATGGCAACCTCGGCTCTGGAATTTGTCCCTGCTGCTCCAAGGGGAAGGGAAGGGGATGCAGGGCTGGCTTTGGAGCCGTGGGAGGACGATGCCACATGGACGCTGCGGGCTCCTCATCTGCATGTGACCGAGCCACGACCCGAGCCCTGGTGACATGGCAGGGACAGGGTGCTGGCAGTGCCATGGAGAGCATCTGAGCAAGGAGCAGGGAGTGTCCCAGGGACACACTTTGGGATCTGTGATGCCATTATGGGATGGCGAATGCCAAAAATGGGGGTGTCACCAGACCCAGACGTGCTTTGAGGATGGAGTTTGAAGAGGGAGAAAGCTCTGGGAGAGTGGGATGAGCCCTTCCCTAAAATCAGGCAGATCTTCTCTCAGCAGGATGTTAAAGGTGATGAAGCAGCTCCAGCAAGAGCCCTTACAGGTCTGCAGCTGAGTTTTATCTCCTTCCTGACGTTCTGCTGCTCTGAATGTAGGAATCAAGGCCTCCTCAGCACCTTCCACACTGCCATGACAGATTCCCTTTCAGGTGCCAAGCTTGGGGTGAGCAACATTCCCCGAGTGTGCATCAGTTTTATCACGTCCTGGTGAGCCGGGAGAGCCAGCGTGTGAGGAGAGCTCTGAACTCCTGCCTGATTCCTAACTTCTCATCCTCAAGCCTGCTGGGTCTGGCTTGGCACTCAGTGGCAAGCTGGGGACAAGGCTGCACAGAGGGACACCTTTAATGAGCCCCTCACAGAGTCCCCAGACCAGAGGCAGGATTTGGGCACGACAAGACGCGAGGGTCAGGCAAGAGAGGCACTAAAGGCTGTTGGAGAAGCCACGAGAGGAGGAGCAAACAGATTTCACCAAGCCGTGTTTGCTCACCTCTGCTCAACCTTTCACCCTGGGTGCAGCTCATGGCAAACTCCTGGGGACTTTTCCATCCCTTTTCCAGGGAAAGGCGAGTGCAGTGCAGCTGGGTGGGCTCCATCCCACCCTGCCCTGCAATTCCCAGCTCCCTTCCCTGGGCAGGGACCTTCCGAGAGCCCCATGCAGTGCTTGTGTTTCACAGACATATGTTTTTAAAGGGAGCAGATGTTGAGAATGCTGTCTGCCAATTCTCTCTGGTTTAACCACTGCTCTGGGAGCTTTCCCCTTATTTATTACCTTGGAAAAGCAGCAGCGTGGTATCAGCCTTCACGGAGATGCATTTTATTGATCCTGCTTTTCCCTCCTCCCCTTGCACTACACTACAGCTTCTCCTTTCCCAACCCCTTGGCATCACCATGGGCACTCGGATCTGGGCACTCAGGGAGGATCTGCATCCTTCCCCTCCCATCTCCTCCCCTCCCGCTCCCCATCTCACATTTTGGCAGGGCTCTAACGGAGAAGGAGAGAGGCATTTTTTATTGCACACACGGCTCTGTGTATCCTTTCCTTAGCATTTGTTTTTCCTAGATATACATGTGTTTATCCCCAGCCATTTCTGCAGGCAGAGATGTTAATTTGGCGTCCTACGTGGAAAGTCTGAGGCATCTGATCAGAATCAGCACAAGCTTCTGGGAGCTGCTCGCCAGCTGAAGGAGAAAGAAAAGGCCAATATTAAAAAGAAGCTTTTCCTTAATCAACATAAGCACTGCAAACATAAACATTTAAAAATGCTATTAACTGCATTTAGAAAGTCCTGGTGAATCAATAAAGTGTAGAGGTGGAAGAGTCAAGCAGAGGCAATGAAACGCCAACTTTGTGTTGCTTTCTTCGAGTGCCCCGACAGATCCGAGCTTTAAAAATCCACGTCCCACCCTCCATGGCTGATTTCCTTCGTGCAGCTTCCAGTGTTTGCTTTGGGCACGACCCAGAGGCCCTCAAAGTCCTGGGGCTGGGCTGCAGTGGGGCTTCCCCCCAGCACTTGGTGCTGCAGCTGCTGCACGAGCTGCAGCTGCTCTGCCCGGAGGCAAAGGATGTCTCCAGCACTCGGTGTCACCATGGAGTGCCACCAGCTGAGGGCTTGGCAGCTGCTCTTCAGCAATTCCTGTCCAGGACAGAGGTGGAAAACTCTGAGCCAGCCTTTCCTGCGCTCCTTCTTTAGGTTTATCCCGAACCAGTTGGGCCAGATGGGGAGTCTCACATCTGGCCTGGTTTAAATTGGATATTGGGAAGAAATTCTTCCCTGGAAGTCTCCAAGGCCAGGTTGGACAGGGCTGGGAGCAGCCAGGGATAGTGGAAGGTGAAATGGGATAAATTTCAAGGTCCCTTCCATCCCAAACCAGTCTGGGATCCCACGATCCCACTCCACCCTCACTCCCATTGGTTTTAGAAGCTGTGGAGGCAGAAACTCTGGATTCAGAAACTCTGGATTCAGAAACTCTGTGTTCAGGCAGCTCACCCTCCTGCTAAGGAGAGGTTGGTGGCCCTGTGAGCTCTTCCTCTTTTAGTCCTCTAGATTTTTTCCCCTCACGACCTCAGGTTTGGCACGTCCAGAGCTGCAGGTGCAAAGCGCAGAGGAAGCCTGGCTGGGAAAAGACCACGATCTTTACAGGGGGGATTGGAGTGCCTCAAGGAGGACTTTCCTGATCACGCTAAAAGCAAATCCTCCCCAAATCCCCAGCAAATGCTCCGGGGACATCCAGAACCCTCCTGGCTGCTGCCATCCCGGAGCAAATCCTGCCTGTCCCGTCTCCATCCACCGCACCCCCAACGCGGTGCCCTTCCTGCAGGGCACGTGTCAAAAAGCCACCTTCATTTTCCTGACGTGCTTTTCCTGCTCCCAGGGCTGAATTAACACCAAAGGAGGCCCGGATGCCTCTGTAATTAAGGGCCTCTGTTCCACATCAGGCTGTCCCTGAAGATCCCCCTGCCTCAGGGGAACTTGCCTGCTGCTTCTCCTTCTCCTCCTCCAACCCCACCATCCCAAACCTCCTCTTTCTCTTCACACCTCCTTGTCCAATTGCCATGGGATCCAGCCTCATCTTCCCCGCTGGGCTGTCAGCAGGGATGGGAGCACACGGAGCTGATGGATTTCTCCCACCGCTTCCCCTGTTCCCTGAACCGAGGAGGGAGCACATGTTTTTCATGAATGAGAAAGCAATTGGAAGCCATGCAAATAAAAATAGCAGCACCAACCGAATCTAACAGGACAAATCATGCCTGGGAAGGGTCAGAAAATCCTTGTTTTCTCTTTTCCCATGCAAGCTTTATTTCTTTCCTGTCTTTCCATTTTCCAGCTACCGAACTTTGAGGAATCTCAAGAAAGGGTCTCCCCGTGGTGGCCTAAAGAGAAGGGAACAGCCTCTGCAAAGAGCTCCTTTGCTAGGATGTGCTTTTATATCCGTGTGATTTTGCAGGTTGTGGTAGGATTAGGGCTTGTCTCCTCCACTTAAGCTCCAGCACATGTTCCTGGCTCCCTTGGAGGCACCACCGGACAGCCCATGCCAGAGAGAGCTCCAGAAACTTGACCTTCTCCTGAACTTCGGGGCTATTTTCTCCTCTGCCCAGCTCCGTGCAGGCAGCGCTGTCTGGCCAATGGATCCTGGCCCTTTTGGATGGAAAATGTGTCAGCCTGCAGGGGACTTTGCCAGCTGTGTCCCTGACAGCTTTCCCACTGCAGCCACCAGGATTCTCCTCAAGGCAGCAGAACTTCATGGAGGACTTTCCTTTCCCCTTTTGGCCCCCTCTCCAGAACTGCTCGATGCTTTAGTGGTATTTTCACCCATCTCCCTGGTTTTTCGAGCAGGCTTTGGGGTGGTCCTTGTCCCTCCCCTGGCAGCAGCTGGGGTTGGGTTGCTGGCTGGGCTCCAGCTTGGGCTGGAGACCAACTCAGCAACGCTCCCAGCTCAAAGCAGTGGGATCTACCCCAGCCTAAGGCACTTTACACTGGTATTTCAAATTCCAGCACTGAGGATCTGCAGGAAGCTGTAATTGAATTTCACAGCAACCTCAGCTTTGCTCCTGGGGTCACCAGCACTCACAGGGGCCCCCAAATTTCACCAGGCAAACCCCACTGTAGAATTCCTTCCTGAAAGGTCAGGGACAACCTCAGCACTCCCAGGCCACTTCCCTGTTTGTTCTGTGCTTGCTGCCTCAAAGGGAGATCTCTGCCTAAGTGGTTCTTGCAGTAACCCCATTAACGAGCCTTTTAATTAGTGTCCTCTTTTTTTGCTAAGTAATTGCTGCAGCGTGAGATCCACTTGGGAGATGCAAATGAGCTGGAAGGAGGAGGAAGCTGCGAGGCAGTGGAGGAGCTGAGTGTTGCTGTTAATGCCTTCTGACAGCCCGGGGAGGAGCAGGACAGGCAGGAACCTGCTGGATTGGGAGAGTTTTCCTTCCCCACACCTGCCCCCAGTGCCAGCAGGGCCTGGGCAGCTGCCACCCACCTGCCAATGGCCGCTGGTGCTGCGAACATGCCTCAGTTGGAGTGCAGAAGGGGTTTGAGTTGCAAAATTAATTCTGCGGAGAATCCGGGGCCTGGGACAGGGAGAGGTCTCTGGGCGGAAGTTGGAATCACTGGGTTGAGCACCCTGGTACTGTTAAAGCCTGCTGAAGTTCCCAAGGAAAAGAAGGAAGAAGGGTCTGGAACCCCAGTGGTGATGCTGCCACAGGTAAAAATGTCTTTGGGGTATTCCCAGCTTGGCTGGGCTCTGCTGATGAGCAATAAATGGGGAGCTCTGCAGCAGTGCTGTGCCCCCAGCACCAGGAGCAGCGTTTCCTCTGCCACTCCAGTGGTTTTTCCATGAATTCACCTCTCACTCCTCTCCTGGAGGCTGCACCCACGTGTGCCTAAGCTCTGCTGCTGCTGCTGCTGCTGCCTTTTATCCTCTGCATCCCTGAGCAGAGCTCACAAGTGATGCTTTGTGCCAGAGCTGGAAAAATATGAAAGCCCCGTGCCCTGCCACACAAAAGGAAAAAGCCTCATCTCACCTCCCGTGTTTTTCCTGGAAGTGGCAGTGCCTTTAATGCATCCAATAACTGGAATCACTTCTGCCCCTCTGTTTGCCTTGGCCCTGGCAGCTCACATGCAGCAGGCCAACACAAACCACAGGAATTCTGGGCACAGCCTCCCCCACGGGCTCAGGGTGGGGAATGACTCCCAGAATCCACGGCCTGGCTCTGCTCTGTGGGTCTGAGCAGCTCCGGGTGCAGAGGAGCCAGGACCCCACCGGGCCATCCTGCTCCACCCAAAGGCTGGGAATGTTCACTCCCAGGGACTCTCCTCTAGGAAACCCCTCAGCTGTGACATCAGAGAGGGGGAAATCGGGAACGGGGTTTGGATTTGTGGGATATTTTGCCGGGAAGCAGCCAAGGCTGAGGAGCACGTGCTCGACTCGGAGCTGCCAGGGGTGTTCAGGAGAGGAGTGGGATGACCCAGCCCCCAGCAAATCCAGCTCCTGTTCCCCTCTGCCTGGCACTGGAGCTGCTGCTTCATTTATTTTATGACTAGAGAACAGAGTTTGAGCTACCCAGGGCCAGGAATTCCCTTGGGAGTGAAGGATCCACCGGGAGGTCCCTGGTGCCGATGCTGGGGAGGAGAAGGAGCAGCCAGTGCCCATTTTGGCCCCAGAACTGAACTGGCATCCAAGTGGAAGGTCTGAGAGGGGTGCTCGTGGTCCAGAGGGGTGGGGGTGTCCCTGAATTCCTGATGGGATGTGGAACAAGGCACTTTGTTTCCAAAACAGGGATGTGGAGGCAGATCCTTTCTCTCCTCTGGCGTGGGAGAACACATCTTTGCCAAGCAATGGAAAACCTCCTGTCCTGGGCCAGGTGGGTGTTGGACCACAAATCTATGTTATTAAATAAATACCTATTTTTATATTCAATGAAATCAGTAAATAAATATTTATTGAGGATTCGCTGGGCTGTAGGTACAGCTCCCTTACAGATTTTCTGCTTTTCAGCAGGTATGGTTTCAATAATTGGCTAATATTTTTAAGAAATCTATAAAACCTCTGCTATTAAATCCAGTCCTTGGTTTATTAGAAGACATTCATAAAGCAGATGTCTTTAACGCCTATAGAAAAAATAATCTATGAGGGAACTCTTCTTAAACTTGAAGCCACCGATTTATAAAATCGTAATGACAATTATTATCTGTCATCAAACACACACTAATGAAACAGAGAAACCATCATTTGTAACTTAATAACAAACATCCTTCAGAAATGGAGACAAATAAGGGAGTTCCCCTGAGAGCAGCTGGAGATTTCACCAGGCAAACGAGTTTAGGTGTCTGTGCATCTTTGGGGAGACTTACGGACAAACTGGTGGATTTCTCAGGAAATTGTCCAGTTGTGGAAGCCAGCCTCGGTCCTGGTTCCTGGTGATTATATTCCTAAAATTGGGCAAGACCCTTGCTGCTGTCACAGCCTGAATTTGTGCAGAAATGCATCCACTGGCTGATTTATTTACAGAAACACCAACATCACCTTTCTCCCAGCCAGGAAATTGTTGTCTAAATTCTTGCTGGGGAAGAACCACGTGGTTTTCAGATGATTTTTTGTCTGAGAATGCAATCAGCTGAGGTCAGCCCTGCTCTCAGAGACCTGAGCAAAGCTCCTAAATATTCCTCAGGGAGTTATTTTTGTACCAATGGGGAGAAATCAGCCCTGGCTGTGTGCACATTCCTAATGATCTTCCCAGCACCTGATCCAGCTCTTCCTCCTCCTCCCTGCAAAACACATCCACAGGAAATAAAAAGGGGAAATAGGCCATGCTTCCCTTGCAGGGAGTGTCATTAAGCTCTGGAAGTGATTCCCCAGGGATATAAAGCACTCACAACTCCCGGAGAATTGAAATCCAGATGGGAGGAGACGCTTTGCCCAGAGCAGCTCTGCCCTACAGGGATTCCCCATGGGGTCTGGGGTCTCTGCACCAGCTGTCAGTGGGTTTTGGACAACAAGAGACTCAGTTTGTCCCAGTTTGGCTTCCAATGATCCCAGTTCAGCTTCCAATGATCCCAGTTCAGCTCCCAGTGTGACAACTTTCGTTATAGGGCCAAACCAGTGGGATTTGGCCCTGAAAGCAGGTAACCAACCCCACCTGCAGCTTTTCCTGGAGTGTTTAATGGGATTAACCTGTGTGGGATTGGGAATCACCTGGAGGCAGCCCAGGTTCCTCTCCAGCAGCTCCAGCAGCACGGGGGGTGTGGGGGGCACTGCTGTGGAGTTATTTTTAACCTTGGATGTGAATAAAATCATTCCAAATCCCCTCAGAACAGCGTGAGGAGACGCCACCTGATCTTCCCTACTTCCAATTCCAATTCCATCAGCCCTCAGAATTCCCAAGCCCATGGATGCCACATGGCTCCACAGGGCCCAGCACTGCTCTCACCAGCTGAGGCTCTGTCCACAGCGATTTTCCTTTCTTGTTTTGCTCCTGGGCTGGTGCTGGAACTTTTTGGCTCGCAGGAAGATTTTCCCTTCCAAGATTTCCATGTTGGAGGACTGTTTCCCTAATCCCCAATAGTTGCAGATTATCTCCAGCCAACTATTAATCAAAATCAGAATCTAGCAGGGCCTGCTTGTGCTGGTGCACTTGAGCACATAAGAAAAAGAACTCTTTTTCCTCTGAAGAAGCACAGTTGTAGTTTTTTTCATCTGTCCCTGATTCCTTCAGCAGCAACTCAGCCCCAGAGCAGCCACATTTCTCCTTCAAAGCTGAATATTGTACCAAGATGCCACCTGGACCAAGGGGGGCTTTAAAAACACGGGGAAAACAAGCAAACACCAATTCAAGGAAGGCTTCAAATAAGCCAGAAAACAACAAAGAAGCTTTCTTATATCTTCTCCTTCCACAGCCTGCTCCTTGGAGTGCAGGAGAAGGAATTGCCCTATAAAACCCTGGCATATTGATGGGCAATTAGCCCGTGCACTGACAGGGGTTATGGAGCAGGAGATGGATTTTTACAGCCCTTTCCATATGCCAGGGTTCCAAAAGCCTTCCTGGAGAAGTGAATTAGATGCCACTGATTTTTTAGGGTCGCTGGCTGGAACAGCCCCTTCAGCTTCAATTGTGTTTCAGGGTTGGTTGGCACAGAAGAGGAATCCCACAGGAACAAGAAATCCTCTTAAAGGAGAGTCTGGTTCCTCCACCGACCTGGGAGCAAATTCCACGCGCAGTTTTTGGTCTGGGGTAGGGATTTCTCAGGTTTCCCTTCCTCTGCTTGGTCATTAAATCCATTCTGGACACTCAGGGACCTGACATTGGGGAGGTCCCGTAAAAACTTTATTTTTGGGTGCACAAAATTCCAGGGAGGAGCTCTCTGGATGCTGCATCCTGCAAGGGAAAAACACATTCTCTTTTCAGGAGGAACATTGAAGTGCAATCCCAATTGCTTAAGGAAACAAGAACCTTTCCTCCCATGCCAGCATCTCACTGGGACTGATTGACACAAGGGAATGCTCCATGACCCAAGTTTGGACTCCACCAATCCCAAACCCTCGGGCAGGAATTCCTGCTCTGGGTGATCCAGCTGCATCCAGCCTTTTCCCACCACTGCAGACCCTGTGCAGGGGTTTATTTCCCAATCCCATTTTCTGATGGGACTCCCACCACCATCTCTATTTCCATCTCCCCAGGCTAAAAAGAAAACCCTTCCCCAGCACCCCAAACTGGGGGAATTGGTGCTGCTTTGTCAGGTTTAATCCCAGGCAGCTCTTTTCCTCCAGCTGGTCATGAACAAGTGAGGACAAAGCAGCACAAAAAGCATTTCCAAAATGATTCTCCCATGCTGAGTCCTGATCCAGCCCTGCCTGGGATGGGATTTGCATTTGCCCTGCTCATCCTGCAGGGCATGCCCCAGGGAAGAACTGCCCCAGGGAAGATGCTGCTCTCAGGCTGGATATCTGTGAGGGGTCCCCGTTCTCTCTCCCAGGCTGGGTGTTGTGCAGAGCTGCCAGCTCACTCCAAAAAGCCAGCAGGAGACAAAACCCGAGCCTGGGCCCGAAGCTGTGGCTTGAGTTTTATTCCTTGAGAATTGGATGCTGCTCTCCCTGTGCCAGCCTGGAGAGGATCCTCCTCCCAAAGCAAGGACTGCTCCGGGGCTCAGCAAAGCCGGAGGAGCAGGCACTGTCACCAGAGGTTCCTGGAGCAGCCCCGAGGATGCTGCTCAGGCTCTATCTCCCTGTCCCTGGAGCTCCTGGCAGGAATTTCACACCCTCCCAGCCCTGGGCTCAGCCCTGCTGTGAGGCCAAGATGCTTGGATCTTCTCCTGGGGAGGTTTTACCAAGGTTTTGCACGAAACCCGGCTGGAAATGGGAATTTCCCTTAAAACCATCATATAATAACCATGAAGGGCTCAATTTGTAAAGGCACTGTCTGCTGGAACAGCTTTGCCTCCTCTGTTTACCAGCCAGCAATTATCCTCACTCGAGTTACTTCTTATTTAGCTGCTCCCAAATTGGAATGGGCAGGAATGACATTTCCTTGCTAAAGCATGGAGTGGAAACCCTGTCCTTGCTGAGGAAGCACCGGACAAGCCCCAGCTCTGGCTGCACCCTCCACTTCCATCAGTGACCTGACCTGGGCACGGGCTGCAGAGAGGGGGATGATTTTAGGGAGTGCTGGTCTTTTTTGTGACACCAGAGACACAAAATCCTGCTGGGCTGAACGAGCTGAGCTGCCCCAGCGAGGGCAAATCCTCCCCTGCAGCTGATGCCTCTGTTCACAGCCTTTATTGAGGGGTGCTTGGGGATTCCTCGTGGGATCCCAGCACGGTCAGGGGGAGCTGCCAGAGCACAGCTCGAGGGGGAGTCACCCAGATGAGGTAGGGGGTGGTAGGAGAGAGCAAAGAGCCTTTTGATCATTTTTAGAGCAGCCCAAGCACGGAGCCACGAAAGAGTCTGCCAAAGGTCACGTGAAGAACATGGAGCAGAGAGGAGATGAAATCCAGACCTGAAGCCTGGACCCAAAGGCTGCTCTCCCACGAATCACCATCCAAGGGAAGGCACAAAAGCTGCTGGGTGACCTGGCCTGGAGAGGATCTGTGTGTCCCTGTGCCAGCAGGGCTGAGCATTCCCCTGCTCTCCTCTCCCAGGGTGGCTCCTGATGTCCTGAGGGATGAGCTCCAGTGCTGCACATCCCGATGGGATGGGATGGGACTGGAGGGGCAGAGGGGGGGATCATCCCAGAGTTTGCTGTGGCTGCAGCAGAGCCAGAGGTGCAGCCTCAGGTGCCAGGGAGGCCCTGAACCCTTCTGCAAGGACAAGCTCCACCTTCACCTCTCACCTACGTCAGAATTGCCTCATGTTCATAATGCCAGGAATTTCCAGCTGGTGCAGCCAAGCCTTTGCACGGCTAAATTAAAGTTTCTACCTCTCCCTGGAGAGTTATTTCCCCTTCTTTTTTTTTTTTT
>WAAG01064807.1:56446-71447 GCA_013390105.1 Tichodroma muraria | reverse complement strand
TAATTTTTTTATTAATAAATGACTAATAATGCGTTGTGCTGCCGGGACGTGGTGGGTTTGGCTCCGAGCGTGGCAGAGCAAAACAAGCACAAACATCAGCTTAGGAGCACATCTGGCTCTGGGTACCAAACTGCAAATCCTGCCCTCAGCACTTGCCAGGGCAACTGGAAGGGTGAGGGATGTTTTTGCAGCAGAGAATCCTCCTTCTTTCTGCCCACAGCTGGTGCAGCCAGGCCCTGCTCCGTGGCCGGATGATGGGTGCTCCCCTCCTCTCTAAAAACTGGGATATCCTCAGGAAACTCCTCTGGAAAGTGAATCCCTCTGTCTGGGGGTGTTTGGGAAATTCTGGGATCGCCTCCTCATTCAGAGGGTGCTGCAGCAGCTGGGGAGGGCTCCCAGCCTGAGAATGGAGGCAAAAGGCTCATTTTCTTTCTTAGAGAATTATTTCCTAAATAATTTCCTGCCTGGGGCAAACCCTGTGCCATCCCCCCGCTGCAAGGCAGGAGGCACACGGACCTCCCAGCTTGGGAAATAAAGGGAAAAGCCATAAGCAGGGTTTGAAAAACCATTTCTAATCCCCACCCCAGCCTGCAAATGTGTCCCCTTGTAGAGTTTAGCCAAGAGAGGCATGTCCTGGACCTCGGTTCCCTCAGTGCCAGCTCTTTCCACACTGCGTGAGTGGATTTTGGGATGTGTGTCCTCCCTCCCCTGCCAGCTCCCTGGAAGAATGAATCCATCTGTCCTGCCCTGCCTGTTGAATGTTCCTCCTCTGCAGAGCAGTGAGACACTGACTTACACTTTCCAGCACTTTGGGACAGCCTTTTGGCCTCCAAACGCTCCAGAAGAATGAAAAGGTCTATTTACAGTAGCAAAAGCTCCGTCTGTTACCTCCTGGGATGGATTTCCTGCCCTGGGATTTCTGAGCAGGCTGGTTTCTGTCTCACAGTCAGTGTCTTGGCAGCTCCTTCCTAATGCCAGGTATTCAGTTTTTGCAACATTGCCGTGGGATTTATTTCTCCAAGGTTTGTGGGACCCTTCATTTGGAGGGGGGAGGGAGGGAAGCACTGCTCATCCCCCATTTCCCAAGGCCTTGGAAAGCTGTGCTTCATCCCAAGCACGGCAGCTTTTCCCATTGTAGGAGTAATTCTGCTCATGGATTTACAATCTCGGAGCTCAAATTGGGCTTGGAGCTGCAGCTTTGATTCCCAGTGCTCCAGGCTCGTGTTGCTGGAGGCAGTTAAGGGAAATAAAAGCCCAGAAGAAATGCAAATCCCGGCTGTGGAGCGTGGTGGGAGCGCTGGGGGTGGGATATTCCAGGTCACAGCTGGGATGCAGCTTCTGTCTCGCGGTGCCACTTGTGGAACATCAATCCCTGAGGGGTTCAGGGTTTCTTCCTAGCAGCCTACAGATCCTGGAGAAGACAAATTTTCCATTACTGAGATCCCTCTGGATCCCAGAGTCCCTGAACTTCACGATTCCTGAGGTTGAGCAGCTCATAAATTTCCCATTTCATTAAATGGATTTCTCTAGTTAAAAACCCAAACAACATCCCAGCTGTTCCCTGTGTCCATCCCAGCTCTAACAAGGGGAAAAAAGAACCTTTGTCCAAGAGCCTGGAGGGCTGGAGCTTTTTCCATAGGATATCTCGGAGGGCTGGTGGATTCATTATGGTGTCTTGGAGCTGCAGGATGTGTTTGGCAAGGCAAAAGTTCCCTTTTTCTCTCCTTGCGTCAAAAGCTGTGAGAAATGCAAATATCTTGGCTGTTTTTGGAAGGCAGGGAAGAGGACGGGGTGTATTCCACAGGGTGGGATTGAGCCTGGCCCTGGCTCTTCCCGTTGTGTGTTGTCAGCTGGAGCTGCATTGTTGTTAAACCTCTGGAAGGATCAGTGCTGGAAATGGCAAAGCCAGGAGTAATTCAGCTCTTGGAGGAGGCTGATGTGCTGTGCTGTTTTTCCCTTGGAAAAAAGTTTAATTAAACCTTCCTAAATATCCTGAAAATGCTCATGTTTGGCTCTTCCACGGATGTAAAACAGAAATATTTGTATTTTTTTTTTGATCCGTATTCATGCTGCCTGCTCTCCAGAAGTTCCAAATTTTCATGCAGGATTTTAACAAGCTCCAGAGAAAAACATCTTTATGGCAGTAGCCTCGTCTTTCCACCTTTCCCTGAAGTGTGGCAGGAGTCTTGTCTCTCACCTCTGAATATGGGGATTTTTCCAGACTAAATCCAGGGAAGAGACACTTCCAAAACACTGGGAAGAGACGGCGGCAGTGCCACGAGGCAAAGCCACGACAGGGTGACAAATGTGATTTATTTCAGGACCTGTGGCAGCAAGGGTTGGGTCGCTGCTGTTCCCCTGGCACAGACGTGCTCCTGAATTTCTGCTCGACCCCAAAAGCTGCTGCAGCCGCTGTCACAGCTGGGAAAGGGAGAACACTGGAGAAATTCCTGGGGTTTTTTTGGGGAGCAACCAAGCGCTGAGCGCCCAGGAAAGGCTGTTTGACAGCGCTGCCGGGCGGGGATGCTCGTGGAAAGATCAAAATCAGGAGTTTTCGGCCCCTCCTGCTGCTAACAAAGGCCACAGATTATCTCCTGCTCACGTTCCTGAGCTTTAATGGGAGGGATGCTACGGAGAGCAGCTGCTCTCCTCCTCCCCAGGGTTTTGGTGCCAGCTGAGCGCTTGGGGAACAACAGAGCTGCTGTTGGGAGTAATAACATTAACTGATGGCATGGCAGGGGCTGCCAGGGCTGAACTCACCCTGGTAATTGCCTTTTGGCTTCAGCACAGCGCTGGGAATGCTCTGCCTGCCTCGGGGGACCTTTCCTGGGCAGGAGGAATGGGAATGCCAGTCCTGGGCTGGGCAGGGAGGGCTGGAACCTTGGGAGGGATGGGGAGAGCTCCTGGCTGGGAGCAGAGCCACCGGGAAAGGGTTGAGGGGGCTCCAGGAGGGTTTGGAGCCCAATTCCAGCTGGGGGGAGAGGTGGGAGATCAGGCAGAGAGGCTCTGCTGGGCTGTTGGGGTGCTCCGTGGATGTGGAGAGCTCCACATCCACGTGGAATCCCTGGAGACAATGTTTGTGGGATGCTGGGCTCAGCCCTCTTCTCTTCAGGACTTTCTCTTAGTGCCCATGCTCTCATCCCACACCACTTTCCCACAGCTCCTGGGATAAACCCTGGAAACAATCTGCCCCAGGGGCTTTGTGCTCACCCTGAACTTTCTCTTGATTATTGTGCCTGATTCTGGATGTATTCTTATCCTTGATGCTGGTTCTGCTGTGTAGTTTGCACAGTTCCCAGCAAAGTTTCGTTTTGGGCGTGAAATTCCCCATGTTTTGGGAGGACGTGCAGGTGAACCAACTCTGGTCCCACTGAAGGGACATTTTGAAAATCAAATGTTGGTCTCAACCCTGCTCTTAAAACTGAAATTCTGCCGTGAACTGAGGTGCTCGATGGCTCTGAAGGCCACAATTTATTACAAAATAATATAATAATACATAAACTATATATNATTTCAGTGCATGGGAATGATGAGGAAGACACAGATATGGCTTATCAGATGCTGGCAGCAGAAAAAACAACCCCAGCCACGTTCCTGTCGTGTCCCAGGGGGTGATGGGGGTGGTGAAATGAATCACAGGGAAAAATGAGCAAACTGAGTCACTGCTGGGGTTTTGGGGGAGCTGCTTCGGGATTCCAGAGGTTCCCGTGGGAGAATGGAATTCCTGCAGTGTCAGGATTTGGGATGCAGCAAGGAGAGTGCAGAGCAGCACTGGGCTGGCTTTGTTGCCTCCGAGGGGATTTGTGGGATAATGATTTTACAGGGGAGCACGGGCTGAGGTTTTGGTGGATTTGTTTCCAACCTGGGTGAGGGATTTGCTCAGGCTGTGCTTGAGGAATACAAAGAGTCAGAGGTTTTTAGTTATTCACTGCAGGATGCAAAAAATGCAGGTGCTGGGGAGGCCCAGAATGCTGGGAAAGCATTGCACCAGCACATCTGGGATGTTCCTCACACTAAAACACAGCTCAGCTGCCACAAAATGTGCCAGAAATCCCCAAATTTTGTATGGTGTGACTGAGCAACTTCAATTCAACACTGCCCAGGCACCCAAATCCTGCACCCCAAAATTAGCACTGAATTAAAGCTCACCATGCCTGGAAAAAAAAACCAAACCAACCCACTTCTGAGTTTTTCTGGGATTGGACCAAGTGAAAAGCCACAGGTGGAAGATTTGCAGGATATTTTTCAGAGCTGTCTGAGAATGATTTTTGACATGTTTGCTTCCTCTGGGGTTGGCAAGCTCTGCTTCTCTGGGACTGAACCTTGTGGAAACTTCTCATTTCTCTTTGCTGCCTGGGGAGGAGGGGGAGGCCAGGTGTAAATCTGCTCTGGATCAGTTCTGCAGCTCAAAATACCCAAATGCCACAGAATTTGGGCTTTTCTCAACAGAACTTTTGCAACCAGCGCAGGAGCTGCTGTTCATCTTCAGGGATTGATCCGCCGAGAGTCAGTGGAAGAGCTGGGAAATATTTCCAGTTTCTCCCCCATGCCAGTGACCCTGTGAGATGTTTTATCCCTGGCTTTTCATGGCCAGCTCCCGCGGAATCCTGCACATCTCGTGGCTGGAAGTTCTCATCCCAGTCCCCGTTGCCGTCTCCTGGTATCTCCCAGGCCAGACTGCTTCCTGCTGCAGGGAGACAAATCAGCAGAGCCTGTGGGACAGGGCTGCCTGCTTGGAGTGCCTGCTCCTGCTCCAGAGGCTTTTTTTTGGGGAGAAAACACCGGGATCCAGCAGGACAGGTGCTGCTCCCGCGGGCTCCGCGCTTCCTCTCCTTGTCGCCTGCAAACCCGATTTCCTCCCTTACTCACATCTGCTTTCCACATTTGCTGCCTCTTGCTCCGTCCTGGGGTCTTTCAGAGGAGACTTGAATTTTTTTAAGTTTTTTTTTTGAGTTTTAAAGCGTTTGTTTCAGACTTACTCTGCTTTGGAATCACAATTTCTCCTAGGCTGTCTCCGGTGTATCAGATTGAGGTGGTCCTGGAGAGCTCAGAGGGGAAGAAGCAGCAAATTCCCCATGGAGCCACTCTGTGGACTCGGCAATTACCAAGGGGGCATTAGGAAAAAAAAAAAAAAAAAAAATCAGATTAGAAAAAGAGTGAGGTTTTTGGGTGCTTAACCCAGCAGCAGCCCTCCTGCAGATTCCTCAGGGCTGAACAGAGGCAGGAGAGAGAGCCCTGACAAGAAGTGAAGTTATTTGGAAGTTGACGGGCCCTTGCAGTGGAAGCAGCAGAGAAAATGGTTTGTTTTAATCATTTTTTCCTCAGGAACTGAGCATAATTTCTAAGCATAAAGAGGCTGTTGATGTGTAACAGGGTGGAATTTGGAGTAAAAGCCGTTTTACTGCAGTGAGGCAGCACTGGGTGTAACAAACGCAAGGATGGGCTCAGCACAAAGGCTTTCCTGAGTTATTGCTGGTGGAAGCATGGCCAGGAAAAAAAAGGAAAATGTGGCATCTGAGTCTCTGCAGCCAGAGAATCAACCCCTACTTGTGGAATTTGTTCAAAGCTGGAATCACCTGCAGGAATTCTGTGTAAGGCCATTTATTCCAAGGAGTTTCGCGAGGCCGCAGAAAAATCGGCGGGACACGGAAGGATCTAAAGACAAATTAACTTCTGTATTTCCAATGCTGTGGGGCCTGAACTAGGATTAGTCTCCTCCCAACATCTTTAAATGTCAAAGGAAAGCTTCTGCTCCCTTTGGAGGGGAAAATGCCATCCCAGAGGAGTGAGAAAGGCAAGGAAAATCAGCAGGCACTGCTGCTTCCGTGCCATAACGCCGGTGATGGGACTTGCCAGGCCTTGGTGGTGCCAGGAGCTCTGTCCCTGGGGAAGGAAATGCTGTCACCCTCTTCCCAGATCCCCAAAAAAAACCTCCTGCAGCTGATCCTGATGGAGCAAACCCTTCCAGGAGGAGAGACAGCGCCACAAGGGAGCCCTTTGCTTGCCCCTAATTGCGTTTCAGTGTCTGTGCAGGGTTTCTGCGCGAGTTCAGCAGTTCTGGCCGCTGGCTTCCTCTCCTTGCTGACCCACAAATACCCGTTTGCACGGGGAGATTTATGAGCAGCATGAAATCACCAGCCTGGAAAAGCCCAAATCGGGGCTATAAATAGGGAGGGGGCTGGAATATGCACAGGAATAAGGAATATTCCCTGGGAATAGGGCCTGGCTTTGTCTGCGCCCTGCTAACGCAGCTTGGGGAGCAACCCAGAGATCTGAATTATTTTTTTTTAAGCTGGCAGGATGCCACCAAACCTTCTCCTAATGCCTCTCCTTGCAAGGATGGGAATAACATCTGGCCAGGCTGACAGTAGTCAGGCTTTGGAGGAGCTGAGGGCCCTGAAAACCAAACCTCCTCGAGCCTGGTGTGCATTTATCTTCCTTTGCAAGACATTAGCAGGCAGAGTTTGTTTTCAGTGAGTTATTTAGCAGAAAGAGGGATTAGACCTTGGGCTAGCATTGATTAACCCCTGCATGTTGAGTTGTTTAACAGCATAATGGATTAGTCATGTTTGCTGCTGACCTTTGTCAATTGAATCCTTCAGCTGGAGCTCCTCAGCTGGCTTTTTAAAATACACAGCTCCTTAANAAAAAAAAAAAAAAAGGAAGTGGGATATGTGCTAAAATATCCCTGGAGTGAAGAGCTGAGCACGGAACTGGGGCAAAGAGCCCCAGAATTTCTGCTCCTGGGTTGGACATGGCAGCAGTTGAGCCCCACTTATGGAACTGCCAGTATCAAGTCCTGAGGGCTCTGCAGGAGCTGGGAGTGAATCGAATGGAAAAGCATTCCTGGAAAGGGATTGGATTTTCTGTGGGTCTTGGAGGCTGTAGAGTGAAAGTCCAGTTAGCAATAGGATTTATGGTCATCCTGGCAGTGAAACCTGTCGTGTTTGGTGATTAAGAGTTGACTTTTTAAAGGAAGGGATGGGGCAGAGGTGCTGTGAGCAGAAACGGCTGAAGCCTCACGGCCTTTGATGGAACCAAATTAAATCAGTTGAGCATCTTAGCTGGCTAAAATATAATAAAAAATACCCATTTAATTCTGCTGCTGCACCCAGAGACCCAAAGGAGAGGAAAAACTGCTCAGTGGGACCAAACATGTCACCAAGAAAAGCACCTTAAAGTGCAAAATGGCAATTTAAGGGCTGCCAGGATTGTATAAAAAGCCCTCACAGAGATCAGGTTTGGACCCAGGAGAATGTCTGAGCTGAAGGTGTCTCCTCAGACCTTCCATTCCCTCAGCAGTGCCACAAGAAGCTGTTTCACTTGACTTTTTTTAACAAAATACCTTCCTGCTGCAGCCAGGAGCTCTTTCTGGGCTCGTTCTGCTGCAGTACAAGTCAGGTCAAGGAGTTTGTTTGGTTTGCTAAAACGATCCTCCAGTTCAAACAAAACTTAATTTGTGGAAGCCCCATGGCCTCTGTGAAACACAAACCCCTCTGGCCTCCTGATTTATGAACACAGAGCCACGGGGAAGCCTGGCCAGGGGGAAAGGAGCTGGGGGACAGGTGAAGGACAGGGGGCAGGAAAAGGGGGAAAAGCACCCAGAAATGGGGAACCACGGGGATGGGAGGTGGAATGAGCTGGCAAAGGCTCTGCTGGCCCACAGGAGCTTTGCTTCTGGGGAAAGGGAGAGTCTGGAGTTTAGCAGAGGATTTAGGACAGGTCTCAGGTAATCCCAGGCTTTAGATTTGTCTCTGGGTGTGGCTAGGCTTGGAAGGAGGATAAATCCCCAACAGCGTTTTGGGAAGTTCAGAGGCCGGAGGGAACTCAGCAGAAGCTCCTTTCCTTTGACTTTGGAAGGCACTGGGAGGGAACAAACCCAGTTTGGGTGCTGGGGAAGGGGCAGGACCCAGCTGGGTGTCCCAGCCTCTGCCCCACTCCTCCTGGGGGAGCTCCAGTGCCAAATTCCTGTTGCTGGGATCACCAGCTGTGAAAACCCACACATCTGGTCCTGACCAGCAGCACGAGAATCCATCCCCGTGCCAGCTTAATTGAGCTGATCTCTATTCCTTAATATTTAGGAGCTGCCTGTAGGCCTTGGATGTCTGGGGGTTCTCTCTCTATAAATCTGTAGAACCCCTTAATGACACTAGTGCTGCTTCCCAGGGTTAATTAACCCCCCAAAAAACGAAATTATAACAGCCAGGGGGAGCTTCTGTGTTTTTAGATCTCTCCAAACCTCTGAGGAGGGGGCTGCAGGTAAAAAAAAAAAAAAAGCAAATCAATGTTTGCCTGTTCCCTGATGCTGTTACCTCAGGAAGGAAGGACTAGGGCTGGTTTTTCATTCAGGATCAGAGATTCAAAGGGATGGGAAATGCTGGTGGATAATTTGCACTGCTGCTCTTGAAGATGTGTGACCAAACCTCCTTGGACTTCTCAGAGAAATGCAGAAATCAATTTTCAAAGAACTAAAGGTGATGTTTCGAGGTGCTGATCTGGTCTGGAACTGAACTGGGAACAAAACAAGGGCTAGATTTAAAAAATAATTCAGCAAGAAGTGAGCAACCCATCTGTGGGTTCACCTGGTAGCCACCTCAGTGGATATGTGGGTGCTGGATCCAGGAATTCCAGCTGAAATTTTGGATGTGTGGTGCTGGATAATGAAATCTCAGCTGAAACAATGGATTTGAGGTGCTGGATCACAAAATTCTAGCGGGAGTAATGGATATGGTGATGCTGAATCCTGGAATCCCAGCTGAAACAATGGATTTGGGGTGCTGGATCACAAAATTCCTGCTGGAATAAGAGGCTGAGGGCCAGGAGCAGGAGCAGAGCTGACGGGGGGTGACCTGAGGTGCTGGTTTGGGTAAATGTGGGTGGACGAGCTTTGTGTGCCCAGGGAAGAAGGTCCCTGACTTTGGCACCTGGTTCTGGCTCTTCCCAGAGCTCCCCAAACTGGAAAACTCCATGGGGAGAGGGGGGAGTGGGAATTTGTGGAAAGGTGATGTGTCTGGAGGTGCCTTACTGGAAACACTGGGCTGAGAAATGGAAATGAGTCAGGGCAGAGCCCACTCTGAGCTGGATTGGGTTCCTCGAGTGATTCATCCCCAAAAACGATGGAATTTTTTTCCTTTCTGCACTTAGGGAGCAGCTCAGCCTTGGGAAGACTGTGCCCTCTTGTCTGGAATGCTTCAGCACAGCTGGGTGGTGCACACAGCTCCCTGAATTCTCCTCACTTCTCCTCATTTCTGAGCCACTGCTCCAGCCAGAGGAGGAAAGGCCGACAAATTGAAGGGTTGGTCGCTCCAGAAGGGTGGAATGAACCCGTAATCCTGGGAAATCAAAGGGGAACCTACAGAATGGGCCTTTTTCTTTTTTCTTTTGGTTTTGCCACAAAATTTAGGAACTGAAAGAGCTGCTTGGAAATTTTGTGCCGTGGTTAATTGACGGGAATATTAGAGATGGGATGAAAACTGTTTGCTAAAGGGAAACCTGGAGGCATTGATTTGATTTTTTTTAAAGGGCAACTAGAGGATGATGCAACCAAAATGTCCTGAGATGCTTTAATCCATTCCTAGACCAAGGAATAATCCCAAAATTATGGTGGTTTTGGGTGTGCTTGTATGAACATTTTCCTTAGGATTTTTTTTTTGGTTATTGCTCTATTTGAAGAAGCTCTTTTTGCTGTTCTTGACCAAATTTAATTCCAGATAGGCCTTGCCCTTCCTTGTCTCATTTTTCTTATTCTGATAACGTCTCTTATCAATCAAAATGAACACCCCAGGGGTGCAGAGGAAAATTTTGGGATCAGGCACCCGAGCTGAACCTCTGGAGCTTCTGCTGGGGGATTTGGCTCCATAAATTTGTTCCCTTTAATCTTCAGGGCAATCTGGAGCTGGAAAATGAAGTTTTTGGTGTTCAGTGAAGCCCTCGTAGGGTCAGGGGGAGTTTAGGAACTTCTTCAGTGCCTGACCCTTGGGGAGATCAGAGGGAAGTGCCAGCTCCCTGCTCCTGGGCAGCTCCTGGTCTCACACACAGCTTTGTGTATCCCCAGGGATTATCTCCTGGAGTGCAGACAGATTATCCGGGTTTAGCCAGAGCCACTGCCTGCAGATCAGAGGGAGAGGGGGAATTCAGCCCCAGGATGGGAGCAGGGAATGGCAGCTCCTCCCCGGCCCCAGGCTGGCACTGGGCACCGGGAGAGGGGAAGGGCGGCTGAGTTCAGCCTCCCCACCAGGCAGCACTGGAGCAATTTATCCTGAATTTCACGGCTTGGGATGGCTCAAACACATCCAAGGCTTGGCCTCGTTACCGTGGAGCTGGAGAGGAGGCAACAAGGCTGGAAAAAGAGGAGGAGTGGAAAGTCTGTTCCCTTTATAAAGCTATTTCCTCTCTTAAACAGGGCTGTGAAACATCCAAACATGCACAAAAACAAACCCCACCTTGTGCTGCCGGCTCTTTCCACCGATGGGGCTGGTCCTGGTGCCACCTCATGGCAAAAAATCAGATGTGAATTCCCACTGGAGCAGCTGGGATTCGGGAGAATTGCCTGCCCAGCTCCTGCTTTTTTGGCCTGCAAAGCCCAAACAGGTGCTCAGCCTCAGGAGGCTGGGAGTTTGTATTTCTGTGTGTTGGGATTTGTCTTTCTGGGGGGAAAATTCGCCTCTTGAAAGAGTTCTACCTTTTCCTTTTGCTGTTTGGGAGGTACCTGTTGAGTATTTTCATCGTGTTTGGGTTCTGATTGGAGCATTAATGATCTGTTCTGCCTGACAACTTGTGGTGTTCTGCTCCCAGTGATGATGGGCTGCCCATCATCATCCTCTAAAAATGTGGATTTGGGATTCAAGCCAGCGTTTTCAGGAAGGATTTTTGGGGAAAATGCTGCCACTCTGCAGGGTGGAATGGGTGTGAACAGTCCTGGATAATGCACTGAACTCCTTGTTCAAATTAAAGACCACCCAGAGCTCTGAGTTTGGGGCAGTGTTGAGCTCTGGGATTCCAGATGTGAAGTTTCCTCTGTGGATAAATGGAGAGTTTCATTTGCCAAGCCTCTCCATCCAAAATGTCTCTTTAGGGCTAAATCCTCGATTTTTTAAAGCTGAATTTGGGAGCAATCCTTTCCAGGCCAGCAGGTGTGATTATAAATCAGGATTGGGATTTGGGATCTCATTTGAGCACAGAACAATTGATAAAAATGGAGTTAATGGCAGACATGCAATAGTGTTTATAAATTTGCAAGGAGTAAAGGCTGGCATTAAGATTGTGAAGGGAAAAATGTGTGTTTTACAGATGTGTTCTCCTCATAAATTGTATTGGAAATCATTCCTGAGAGCAACTGCCTGTCCTGATTATTTATGCAACAGCTCAGGTCATTTTAATTCCTCATTTTAGCCTCTTCCCCTCAGCTGGCCACGGGGTGTAACTGGTTATCAATAATTCTTTCAAACTTACCCCAATTCTTTCAAGCTACACAGCAATGGCCTTTTGGCTGAACACTGATGGTGATTTCATAGCACAGAAATTATTATTATTTTTTTTTATTACATTACCTATATCCCTTAAACCTTTTTTTTTTCCTTTGGAAAGCTCACAGACGTGTCCTCCATGCTATAAACAACAGCCAGCTGCACTCAAAAGGCATTTAGGCAGGAAAACACTTCCATAATCTGCTGTTCCTTAAAGAAATTTGGCCCCCAGCCCTTGCTGTGTTCCTTTGGCTGGGCAGATGTGACCCTGTCTGGCTCCTGGGGGAATCTGGGGTTGGCACCAGGCCCCCCCCAGCTCGTGGAACCCCTCCTGCTCCTCTCCCACTGCGGGGTTACCTCCCAAAACTTGGCACGTGGCTGCTGGAATTTTCCAGTTTGCCACCACGAGCTGATTTCTGCGCTCCTGCTGCTGCTGAGGAGGTGCAAACAGGTCTGTGCAAGCTCCCAAATCACCTGGGAAGCAACTGGGAGCTCAGAGTTCCTGCTCAGCAGAAGCTCCCTGGGCAGGTTTTCTACTCTGCACCTGATGCGGGTCCAGGTTGGGATGATCTGGTGTCAGTCTGGAGCAGGGAAAAAGGGAGGTGGTGTGGGAGTTCCCCGCTCTGAGCTGCCTCAGTCTCCTTGTCTGCCGTGCTTTGGGTGCTTCAGGCACCCCCCTTCCCGTGGCTGAGTGCCTCTGGAAGGGCAGGGAATGGCTGGGGTTGGTGTCCAGGGGGTTGGGATTTTCTCTCACCGCTGGAGATGATGATCCAGGCGCTCATTCCCAAACACTGAGCTGCTTGTGTGGCCAGAAATCTGGGAGGGGAAGACTCAGGATCCTGGAATTTGGGGTAGAAATGGGACCCCACACCTGGCAGGGTGAGCAGGGAAATCCTGGGAAATCCTGGACTGATTGCTTTGGTGCCGTAATCAGGGATTATTTGGAATCACAGGATTTGGGTAGAAAGGGACCTTAAAGATCATCAAATTCCAGCTCCAAGGGACAAGGGAGGGGATTTGCAACTCAGGCTCTGCTGGGGCTTCCACCACCCTGCTTCCAAGTCCAAATTCTTGGGATACTTCACTATCTGAACACATCGAGGGGAGAGAAAGGATCTCCATCATGGTGTGGAACAGCTTCTGCTCCACAGAGGCAGCTGGGAGCCTGTGGGAAGGCCCAGCTGGGAATATTGGGGTATTTTGGAGCAGGAGGGAGGATGGACAGTGTCAATCCCGGGATATTTTAGAACAGGAAGGAGGATGGACAGTGTCAATCCGGGGATTTTGGGATATTTTGGAGCAGGAGGGAGGATGGACAGTGTCAATCCCGGGATATTGAGATATTTTGGAGCAGGAGAGAGGATGGACAGTGTCAGTCCCGGGATATTGAGATATTTTGGAGCAGGAGAGAGGATGGACAGTGTCAGTCCCAGGATATTTTGGAGCAGAAGGAAGGATGGACAGTGTCAATCCTGGGATATTTTGGAGCAGGAAGGAGGATGGACAGTGTCAATTCGGGGATTTTGGGATATTTTGGAGCAGGAGGGAGGATGGACAGTGTCAACCCCGGGCTCCACCCCGTGGGTGCTCAGCAGAGGTGGCTGCGGGGCCGTGCAGGTTCTGTCCTGGAATATTTCGCCTCCAGGCTCCTCCCGGAGATGGAGCACGGTGCGATTTGCCTGCCAGCCTCCAGTCACCTGGTTCCTCATGAAAGGCAGACCTGGAAGGGGTTTTCATCCGCGGGATTTGCCCGGGAGTGCCACTGGCACTGTCCCCACACGTGCTGGGCTGCTCCTCCCGCCCCTGCCCCGGGGCTCGCAGCCGCTCCGCTCTCACCTCCGCCTGCTGAAAGGCTCTTTCAGCAGGGAATCTCTTCCTGCGTGTGGCTCAGGCTCCAGCTTTTCCAGTTTCACAGCGAGGCTGGGAGCTGGGGGAAGGTACCTCAGCAGGTTCAGAGGGAAAGGGAAGGATTTCCTGCAGCTCTTCCCCACTGCATCCTTAGGAAAACGCTCCCCGGGTGGACTGGGAGCATCCCTTTTCCCATCGCTTGGTCTGGGGGGTTTGGCCTCCTGTCCTTTTAAGTTTTGGTGAGTTTGATATTGATTATCCATCCGAGTGACTCTCATCCCACCAGGTCGAAGATTTAGGGCTCAAACTCATGGTGGTGCTGGCTTCTTCCATCCGGCAGCCAAAATCAGGCCCAGGAGGAGCCATCCCAAACTCTGCACCGTCCTGGCGTGGGAGCTGGCTGCCCAGGGCCCTGGGTGCTGGGTGACCAAACCCACAGAGAAATGGAGCCCGGGGTAGGCAGAGGGTGGGAATTCAGGGCTTGGAAGTGTTTTTCCCCCCTGTGGGTGATGAGGGCCTTGGGGCTGCTGGGGAGAGTGGAGCGGGCTGGGCAGCCCAGGGTGGCCCAGGGTGTGGGGCTGGAGGTGACATCACTGCTCTGGGGAAGAGGAGCACCAGAGGAGCTGGGACTGTCACCTGGTGTGACATCAGTGGCACCAGCAGTGCTGTTCAGGTCTTTGATGGCACTGACAGGGCTGACGGCAAGCATTTATTTATGGGAAAGGGCTGGATTTTGATGTTTTTCCTTCTCTGGTCTCCATTTAATCTGATTTTTGGTTTTTATAGAGGGGTCTGCAGCACTGTGGGCCTCCCAGTTCTGCAGTGTGATCTGTCCTCTCCTGGGACCTGAGGTGATGGTGTAGGAAAGCACTGGAGTTTTAAACTTTTTCTATAGAGTCAGAGAAAGGCTTGGGTGGGAAGGGGCCCTAAAGATGATCCAGATCCAAACCTGAGCACTGTTCTGGTGTTGCTGACCCACAGTGCCAGAACACTTAAAGCTGGTGTTCTGCCAGTGTGATTTATCAGTTGTCACTGCTGTGGGAAGGGTGGGGACTGAGTGACAGTGAGAAAAAGAGCCCCAGGACCAGCAGCTCTCCATCCTTTCCATCCCTTCCCTGCCAGAGGTGGATTTTGCCACCTCAACTCCCACTTATCCTGGGAAGGGAAGGACGTTCCCTTTCCATTCCTTGTTTGCACTTTTACCCTTCCCATGTGCTCTTTTTTTGCCAAATCCTTGCGCTTTCCACACCTCCACGAGCCTCACCTGATGGAACCACAGAATATCCTGAGCTGGAAGGGACCCACAAGGATCCAGCCCAATCCTGACCCAAGAATCCCACCCCGTGCAGGAGTCTTTGAGGTTTGGGGCTGGGACCATTCCCTGGGGAGCCTGTCCAGTGCCTGGCCACCTTCTGGGTGTAAAATCTTATCCCGACATCCCACCCCACCCTCCTGTCCCAGCTCCAGCCATTCCCTGCCACCGGGTAGCAGAGGGGACATCAGCTCTGCGTCCCCCCCGAGGAACGCAGGGAAAAGCGAGGACAGTTTGGAGGGGGAAGAGGCGGAAAAACTCCGGCTGCTGCTATTCCAGCGAGGGGGGAAAAAGCGAGGAAAAACGCTTTTGGGGGCCGGGACATCCCGCTGGAAGTGGCGGCGGGGGCGGGGGCTGGCCCGGCCCGGGGTGGGGT
>WAAG01064807.1:36394-51066 GCA_013390105.1 Tichodroma muraria | reverse complement strand
AAAGAATAGAAACGTTTTGTTGAAATCTAATGTTATATGGAAAAAATTGGGTTGGCAACGTGGTATAATTAACCACTGGTTACTGTTGGCGAGTCCCAAGGCTCTTGAAATTCAGCCTAGCACCGACTGAAGCATCCAAATGATGTCGTGGTTTCTCTGTGGACGTGTCTGGAAAATCTGTGGAACTAAAATAAATAAATGAAGGAACTACACAAAAGGCATTTTTGAGGTCGGTTGCTCCAAGTCTGGGCTCTTTTTTTTTTTTTTTTTTCTTTCCAGAAGCCAAGAGGATTCTTAACATCATCTGGAAGCTTTCACAATGATGAGATGTCATTTTTTAAAAGGAGGAAAGTTGTATTAATGTATTTACAGCAGACTTTTTCTTCAAGTTTGTGTAATAAGCCTGAGAGAAAAAGGAGAGTTTGGGGATTGAGTGAGTGGAAAAGCTGCATCAGGGCCCATTCCTAAATTCTGCTGTGGATTTTTCTCCCTCAGGCAAATCCCTGGGTTTCCCATGTCCTGGGGGCTGATCCTGCATCCCTGTGTGCGACCTGGCCCTGAGGGGTTGCTTGAGCACAGATTTTATTGCTGATGTGCCAATAAAATCTGTGTTCTCAAGCAGCTCAGGGAGTTTCTTTCCATCCCTCTGCCTCAGGTTGTGTTGGTGATCGATTTTTCCTACTTTAAAAATGCTTTTCCTCCTTGGGATATTCTTTTTTTCCTGTTGGGCCGCACCAGTGCCCATCATCCAGCAAATCCAGGAGGTTATTTGGATTGTGTATTTATGTTTGGGACAGGTTTTTTACAGATTATACCAAGAGCACTGTGATGTTTTATTGGCTACTCTCAGAATCCTTTAAATTAGACCTAGAAAGGAAATTTGGAGCAGAGGATCCCTTGGGCTGCCACAAAAATCCTTCAGTTTACTGGGAACAAACCCCTTTTTGGGGTGCAGATGGAAGTGGGATGTGCTGGATGATGATGAACTGGAGTTCATCTTTAATAATGGGTTTTGTTTTGTTTTTTTACTTTAAAAATGCTTTTCTTCCTTGGGATATTATTTTTCCTGTTGGGCCACACCAGTGCTCCTCCCACAGCAAATCCAGGAGGTTATTTGGATTTTTTCCTTTAGATTTGGACAGGTTTTTTACAGATTATACCAAGAGCACCGTGCTGTTCTGTTGGCTGCTCTCCGAATCCTTTGAATTAGATCTGTAAAGGACATTTGGAGCTCTTTTCCTAAAGAGTGATGGAATTGATGTTCGGGGACCTCTTGTTCTCCTTCAACTCAATGAACACCGGAATTATCTTACCTTAAATTTATATATTCTTTACATTTATTATTAAATTTATTTATTATACAAATTATTAATGCATATTTGCCAGCTGGGGGGTGACCATCCCTGCCTGGATCCAGCATTTCCTGGGCTCAGCTTTTCAGCAAACTGCTTCAAGGCCTTTTTTTTCCCCCTCCTCTTTCTGCTCCAGCCTGCAGAGGCAGGGATTTTGCAGTGCTCAGGAAGGAGTGACTGGGAAAGGAAAGGTCACTGAGGGGCCTGCAGGAGTCCCTGCCCGTCTCTGTCAGATTTAGGGACCAGATTTTGTGTTTCTTGTGCCTGTCAGCTGGAGCTGCTGGTTCGGAGTCAGGAAATTCAGGAAGGAGCCACACTCAGCCTGAGCTCATGAGCCTGGCTGGCCTCTCCTCCCCTGCTTTTCCTCCCTCCACCCCCTTTTTTTGTTTCCAAGACAATACTGGAGTAAGAATTCACTGCAGCCGAATTCCTGGAGATGACACTGCCAGTTTCCCAGGATCTCTCATCCTCCTGCAGCGTTTTACCCAGGGATTTTTTTTTATTTATTTTTTTTTTTTTATTCCAGCTCCTCAACTCTCAAACATGAATTAGGCGGAGAGTTTGTGGGGTTTTATTTTATTCTCTTCATGCTGGGTGTGCTGGAATGAGATACCTACTCTGTGCTCTCGTATGCTGCAGGGGAGAGATCTGCTCCGAGGGCTGCGGTTCACCAGCTGAATAATGCAAGCATTGTTTGGGTGCCCTTATTTCCAGCTTGCACCATTAAAAGTGAATGGAAAGGTCAAGGAGATGAGTCACAGTGAACACAAGTGTCATTCTGCTCAGGAGAAACGGGGGGGGGAAAGGAGCTTCCAAGCGAGGTGTTTCAGCTGGTGCCAGCCCTGCCTGGCCGGACTGGCAGGGAGTTATGAGAGGAAATCCTGGCTGGGAGCTGCTGGAGCGTTCAAACACCTGGAAAACACCGGCGAGGGGCTGGAGCTGGGCCTTGGCAGCTGGAGCTGCAGAGGGCCATGCTCTGGGAAAGCTGGGCTCGGTGCTGCTGTCCCGGGCAGCAAACAGCCACCCTGGGGAGGGCTGGCAGCTCTGCTTCTCTTGTGCAGCCACTGGTACCCAGAAGGAAACAATTCCTCCAAATCCGCGTGGGAATTCCTGGTGCTCAGTCACAATCACCTTTCCTCAGCTCTTAGAGCGAGCGGGGGGGGTGAAGGTGCTCTCGGAGAGGGACTTGAGGCAAGGATACAGGGAAAGGATAAGGGTGGAGGGCTTTAAAGTGCCAGAGGGCAGGATTGGATGGGATAACAGGAAGGAATTCTTCCCTGTGAGGATGTTGAGGCTCTGGCACAGGGTGCTCAGAGAAGCTGTGGCTGCCCCTGGATCCCTGGAAGTGCCCAAGGCCAGGTTGGAGTGACTTGGGATAGTGGAAGGTGTCCCTGGATGAGCTTTAAGGTCCTTCCAACCAAACCATTATGTGATTCCATGATTATCCCTGAAATTCTGGTGGGGTCCCCACCTCTCGCTGCAGGATCCCAGGGAAGGACTGGAGCAGTGATTCCCTGGATCTGGGGGCTCCTGGAGCTGAGCACGGCCCCGTGCCCTGCCCGGCCCTTATGGCAAATGCCCGTTTGTAAACGAAGCTTTTCGAATTGCCTGCGCAGATCCTGATCCAACAAACCCCAGGCAATCCTGGGGAAGCACTGGCAGAGCCCTGGGAAGGGGAATGTGGCTCGTGGGCTGCACGTGTGGAAGGGCTGAGCAGCTGGGGGGGGCTGTGCCAAGTGGGTGGGATGGGCTGGGGACCTGGCCAGAGATTCCCTTGAATTGCTGCTGGAATTGCACCGGAACAGCCGCAGTGGCCAGGGCACAGAAGAAGTTCAGGGCTTGTTAATGCTTTTTTAATGGGGTGGAGTTTAAATCCTGGGCTCCTGTACCTGTGGGTTTCCTTTTTTAAAGCCTCCTCTGGGTTTATCAGTTCAGCTCATTGCTTTTTCCTGTCCTGGCAAGGAAACAGCCCCAGGACATTTGGGATCGTGGTGTGCTGCCACAGACTCCCCTGCACATCGTCCAGCACTCCTTTGGGGTTTTGGCAACATTTGAGCCCTGAAAGTACAGAGGAATATTGAAATTTTTGATTTCTAGCCATTGGATTTTTCAGTCCTGAAGTCATTCCGCTGGAGTAAAACAGAGATTCCTCTGAAAAAGAGCAAAAGCTTCAGAATCCTGATTTATTCTGCACATTCAAAACTCACCTTCAAGAAGAGGGACACTTCCTTGTCCCTCTAATCGGGGCTAATTTCCATAAACAACTTTGCAAATGAATTTGCCGGTTGGGCTTTGATCCGAGGTGGCCAAAAATTCCGCCGGAATTCCAGTGGCTATCAAATGACTGGAACTGGGGCTGGTTTGTTGGTGATGCAATAGAATCGTGGACTGGGAGGGTGAGCAGTGTGGTGCTGACTGAGGCAGGGGCTGATTTTGGGGTCTGAGCCTGGCTGTGCAGTGAAACATTGGGATTGTAATCTTTGTGCTGGTATTCCATGGAAATTTAGGGTTTCGGCAGAGGGATGAGAGGGTTTTTGGCTGCTGGCAGGCAGACAGATGGTGGGAGCAGAGCTGATCGAGGGCTGGAGCTGATTTTGGGGGGCTGAGCCTGGTTGTGGGGTGAAACATTGGGATTATAACCTTTCTGCTGGTATCCCAGGGAAATTTAGGATTTCTGCAGAGGCATGAGCGGGCTGGGAGATGGTGGGAGCAGAGCTGGGGTGTGATTCCATGGGAGAAGCCCTGAAGCAGGGCACAAGCCTCTGGAAATGCCCCTTGGAGGGTTTTCCCTGGAAAATACGAGGCTCAAATACAGGATCTGCTGCCTGGGGACTGCTCAGTGGAGAGCTGTGGATTCCTTGAAGGATCAGCACTGCTCTCCCTGGGTTCCAAACGCTCATCCTGACGTTTCCCTCATTCCCTCTGCGTGTCCTTCCTGGTGTGACAGGTCCCTGAGAGTCCCCCCGTGGTGTCAGAGCTCCAAGAGAGCCACCAGGGCGGGAGAGGGAAGCGGATTTATGCCTCTGGCACTCGGGGATCCGATCGGAAAACTGCGAGGAATGTTCTCTCAGCAGGGCTTGCCGGGATCGGGAGAGGCACATTATCACGTCCTGCGCACTTGGGGGGAGAAAGTCCCTCACTCTGCCTCTCTCAAATGTTTAAATTAAAACAATCTGGCTTTTCTGCAACTCTTGGATGCTTTCCCTGCTGACCTCAGGAGCTGCGATGGGAGGAGGAGCCAACAGACCCAAACTGGCTCTGGGTTTTTTGGTTTGTTTTTGGTGGTTTTTTTTCCCTTCAAGTCCTGAACCCCAGCAGGATGCAGAAGGGCAAAACAATGAGGGTCATATCTGCTCTGGAAATACCCATTTTTCCCAGTGCTCTGCAATTAAGGAGCTATATCAGGAAGCTGTGAGGCTGGAGGGAGCAGGCACACGCTTTTCCAGCCACAGACATTCCCACAGCAGACTGGGGAAGGCTGGGGAGGATCAGCCTCCCACCCCTAAAACGGGAGAGCAAAGCCAAGATGCTCCCGAGCCTTCGCCAGCCATCCCTAAGGCTGCTGGACGTGGCCCTTCATCCCCAAATTCCAAACACAGCTGAGCTCTCTGTGCTGGGAATTCTGCTTGGACTCGCTGATCCTTCAGGTCTTTTCCAACTTCAGGGACTCTGAAAGTCATCCCAGGGTTCTGCTCTGACCCTCTGATGCTGAGGCTGAGTTTTGTGCTGGCCCAGGGCCCTGTGGCTGGGCAGAAATGGGATTTTTTGGCTCCCTGGCTGTGCCTCAGGCTCTTGCAGCACTGGTCTACGTGGAGCTGGGGGTGGATCCAGGGCTGGGAGCAGCCTCTGTTGATTTTAGGAATTTGGGCAGTGAAGGAGTACGGCAGCATCGCTCCCGAATTACAAAACTTCCCTTCATCTCCTCCTGCTGCTGCTCTTCGCTGCCCACAGGAGTCTTTGGGAATTTTTCCAGCATTTTACAGTCCTGGGTGGGATTCTGGGCAGGAAAACACAGTGGGATTTCTTATGGCAGTGGGGATACCGCCACACTGATCCAGATTTTGCCTGTGAAATAGGAACCAGAGCCAAACCCAGAGCTTGATTTGGGTGTGGAAACACCCATAGAGAACTCTGGGTGCCTCAGCTGCAGGGACTTCAAAATACTCACCAATAAATCCCGGGATGCCCTGAGACACAGCCCGAGCTGGAGATGTTCCGAGGGGCTCTGAGAACCCAGCAGGGTTTCCCTGCCTGCAGCTCCCTTCCCCACAGCCTTGGCCAGACAAGCCGGGGCCCTCCTTGCCCTGGGGACGCCGATCCCAAATCCTGAACGTCCCAAATCCTGAACAGCCGTGCTGCTAAAAGGGGCAGAGCCTGCAAATAGCTCTGAGCCTCTGCTGCTGCAGCAGAGCTGCCCCGTTTTTGTGGCCTGGGATGAAGCTTTTTATGGATTAAGCTGAAACATCTGCTTTTGGGGCAGTGAAATCTGCCCCGGCCTTTGCTTCAGCTCAGGAGCCCCGGGTGGGGTTTGGGGCTTTGTCGGGGTCAGGTTGATGATTTTTCTGACGGTGGCAAAATGCCCAAACTCAATTTTAGTCAAGGAAAAGTCTAAAAATAAATGTGGGAAATGAGAGGGAGCTCCTGTGAAAGAGAACTGGGTTCTCTGATGCTGAGGATCAGAAGTGCCCCAAGAAATTCATTTTGGGGGAATTTCCACGCTTTCCTTCCCGTTTTATTGAGCCAGGGATGGCAGTGGAGGGAGTGCTGGTGCAGACAGGTAGGCCAGGCCTGTGCAGTATCAATTGACACAGGAAAATATGGAAAATTCTTCTGGGAAGTCAGGCCTGGTTGGGAATAATCATTGGGGACCCCTGGAGGTGAAATAACCTCTAAGGGCTCCCAGAGGGGAGGGAAGGGATGGGTGTGAGGCAGGAGCTGCTTTTGAGCTGAATTTTACCTGTAATATCCTGGGGTTTATATTAAATTATTCAATAATTTTTGCATGGCAGTGATGGGCTTACAGCTGGAATCTGTCCTGGTGGGTTTGGGCAGGAGAAACAGGAAAAGGGCAGAGTCCTTTCCAAACTCTCACAGTTTGGAGTCCTGCATGGAGCTGATGTATTTTCCAGGGTGATTTGTCCCTTCTCCTTGCTCTGGAATAATCTCTCAGCATGCTCATGGAGGGATCATTCTCTGCATTATAAGGACAACATTTCTTCTCCTGGAGCTATGGAAAATCTCCCTTCCCTCTGGATTAGAAATGAGGGCACAGACAAATGTACTCAGATCCCTTTTAACCCCAGGACCAAGTTGTTTATATACTGCTTATTTAGAGATGAGGAGAACATCAAAATGCTCCATGTGGGAATCAATCTTCCTAAAATAGAGGATAAAATATACTGATAACTCAGCTCGTCTCCAGGTTCCTAAATATTTCCTTTCCTTGTTTCTCTTCCAGTGTATTTAACTCCTCAGTGTGCTGAGTGGTGCTGGGCTGTCCTTGGCTGCAGGGATTGGTGTAAAGACACCAACCACGACTTCTCCCCATTCATAAAGAATTAAAAGTGTCATCCTGTGCTTTTCCAGATGCTGGAATTGTGTTTTCTCTCCCCGTGTCGAAACAGTGGAGTGTAGAGTAGGGCTGGAAATAATTCAATGTTGTGCTTTTTTCAAAAATCAGCCAATGAAACAGTTAAAAATGAAATTACTCCTGCCTGCTCCCATTAACATTATTGATGAGGTGTTGTCTCACGTCATCAATATCTCATTATTCAAAATCCCCCTGCTCAGAGCCCTGGCACTTGCCCAGGCACAGGTTTGGGTGGGAAAGCATTCCCAGCTCTGTTTGCAGCAGCCAGGCTGGGGCAGCATCCCTCAGCCACCTGCACCATCCACTGCCCGCTGGGCTTGTCCTGTCAGCCAGATTCCTTGGGAGATCCCCACAGATCCAGCTTCAACCCCTGCCAAAATGAAAGCCTCTCCTCCCTCTGCCTGTGCTGCTGCCTTGGGGTGGCACCTGTGGCACTCCTGGGGCGATTTTGGGCTGGCTGCATTTCCAAAATCATCTTGGAGTCAGCTGCCATGAAATAGAACTAGTCAGGCTCCCAAATCCCTCCCAGTCCCAGCACTGAACCATGTCCCAAAGCGCTCTCTCCTTCCAGAGTATCCTTGTCAGCCCTGGGAAGGGTTTTCTGATCCTGGTTCCTTCCCCTGGGGGATGTTTTTGTTTGAGTGCCGTGCTGTGCTTGCCACAGGAGAGCAGGGTCTGTGTCCCGTTTAACCTCGGGGTTCTCCAAAGCCAAACCCCACTGAGGTGCTGAAGGAGAAAACCTGGAGGTGAGTTTGGCACTGGCAGCTCTGGGCAGGGCAGGGATGGATGCGACAACAGCTTTGTGGGGATTTTTGGGCAGATTCCTGCCCCTTGGCTGCTCCACAAGCCTGGAGTTGTGGTAAAGCCCGCCCCAGGGCCATGGGAACATTGGTGGCCATCCCCAGGGAATGACAGAGTCATCCCAGGGTTCTGCTGGAGGCTGGGAAACTGAGGCAGGTTCTGGTGCTTGGGGGAAAGTGATGATGCTTTTGGGGTGAGAAAACCTCCAGTTTCAGGTTTATAACACACATGATTAATTAAGACTTAATTAAAGAAGAATGTGGGTGATTAAGGAGAGCTTTATCGGTTGCTCAGGTGGGCAGGGCTGGTGTTCAGAGCTGCTCAGGAACTCTCTCTTCACTCTCCCTGGCTCCTGTTACCCTGCTCGAGGCCTTTGTGTTACCAGAACAGAGGAAAATAAATTTAGCAGGGAATTTTGGGAGCCTTTGAAGCCACTAAAGGGATAATTCCAAGGTAAATGCCCTTTGCTGTGGCGGGAGCGGTTGAAGAAGTGGTTGATGTGTCAGGTATTGATTTCTTTGCTGCTTTTTACTCATCTGTTTTCGACCTGCTGCTTTTTTTCACCCTTTGGAAGGGTGAGAATGATGTGGGCTCTGCTTGTTCTGTAGTCAAGGCATGGGCAAAGAAGAAATCAACCCCTGTCTGTTCAGTCCAGCCACGTGGGATTGATCCTTTGGAGCCGAAATCCTCCTGTGGGGCTGCAGAATTCAGTGCAGGAGCAAAATCTCTCGGCCTTGGAGCTTGGGGCACTGATTTTGCTGCTGGAGGTGCCCGAGGTCGCCGTGTTGGATCTCATTTGTGTCCCTGTGCTGTGATTTCACTGCTCATCTCACTGTAAATGAACTTCTTGCGCTGCGTTCTTAGAGAAAAGTGATTTTATTTTTTTTTATTGCCCATCTCTGAGGGCCAGGTTCTGCCAGCCTCATTAAGGAAATTGCCACGGAGCAAATTGGGATTGTTGGAAAGCAAAGCCATGGATTCTTCCTCAGTGGGATTTAAGGCCTGGTAGAGTTCTGTGGGGAGAATCTGGTAGGGCTGGGTTGGGATTCTGCACAAAACCTCCCCTCTAAAAGCAGATTTATTTCCAAAGCTGGGGTTTGCTTGTTTCCCTTTTGAGAATTCAGTTGTCTGATGGCAAACTGGCTCTTTGGTGTTATCAAAAAGCAAAATAAAATCAAAATGTGGTCACTGGTCATTCCCTGCAAGGCGATGATGGGAATACTGAGTTTTATCTCTTTTTAAATACATTTCATGAAATTGGAAGGGATTTAGGAACCAGAACTTGAAGCAGTGATGGGAATATCGAGTTTTATCTCTTCTTTAATAGATTCCAGAAAATTGGGAGGGTTTTATGAACCAACACCTGAAGCAATGATGGGAATGTGGAGTTTTATCCCTTGTCTAACAGGTTTGACAAAATTGGAGGGGCTTTAGGAACCAGCACCTGAAGCAGTGATGGGGTTTGGAGCAGTTTGGGATTTGCAGGGGCTCACTGGAACAGGTCAGGAAGGGAAAGTCCTCTCTGGAGACTCAGCATGGAGGGATTTCAGTGTTGAAGGTTTGCTCTATTCGGTGAATTTCGCCACATTTTGTGTGGGACTTGAGAGTCGAGGTCTGCTTTGGGTGCCCCGCAGGAATTCCAGGAAAGGCTCATCCCAAAAGCTGATGTGTGAAGCAGAGAGGCCTAAAAATGCCAATTCCAGGGTTACAGCCTGAGCCAGCCACAAGTGGGCCTTTCTGACCCTTTGCCCATCGATTTTCCATTTCCCAGAGGAGGCAGAGCCATCCCTGCTCCATCCCCTTGTCCCAATCCCCTCAATTTTCCCAGGGGAGCAGCACGGCTGGGACATCAGTCCCACTCTCCACTGACAAGGAGAGCTCAGTGATTTTTATAGCTGTCATTGGCCCCTAATTAGATGTTTGATGCCAAAGTAATGATCATAAAAGGCTCTTTATTTCAAACAAACCCATGTGAATAATTATGTAAATATTTGTCTGGGCCAGCCTTGGGTTGAGTCCTGGGAAAGCTTTTTGGATGAGGATCTTGGATATTTCTTGTTGGCTTTCATGGGAGCATATTTCAATTTTTTAGATGCTATCTTTGGGTTTGAGTCCTCCTGTGTGGAGAATGGAAGACCTGAAATGACATCTCAGCTCTTAAACGCAGCAGATCTTTCCAATGTCACCTTGTAACCAGTTTAATAGGGAATATCTAAAAGGAGGGGAGGGAAACAACATGCAGCTGTGACCCAGATTTCCTAAAATCACCCCTTGGAACCCCATTGTGGCAGCTGTGGGTTCCAGGCAGATGAAGCCAGGATTTTAGAGGAATATTGGTGAGGAAAGATCCACCAGGTCTTGGAATGGTAGCGAGGGATGGTTTTTGGGGTGGGTTTGGAACCCTGTTTTGGGGGGTTTTATCCCTGTGGAGAGGTTTCTTTCCCCATGGACGGTTTGGATCCCATGCAGCAGAGGTTTCCATCCCTGTGGAGAGGTTCCTACCGCACTGCAGGTGGGATGGGGAGGGAGGAACTGGCTAATTAGCTCAGTAATTAGCTGTGATTGGGCTCCTGAGGGCCGTTTGTGATGCTGATGTTGCCTTTCTCCCCTAATGACCGAGGAGCAGAGATCACAAAGCTCCGTCAAGGCTGAGCAGGAGTTTCCCTAATCCCTCTGGATGTGCTCATTTAATGGGGACAAATCCTCTCCCTGAACCAAGGGGAGGAATCCCGGGATTTTAATGAAAAAGCCCCCAAAATGTGCCATTTTTGAGCTTGGGCAGTGAGGAAATACATCCTGTACCCGTGTTTTATTTATAATGGGGAATGGGAAAGGAATAGGAGCTGGGTGTTGTGCTTGGATGAGCCTCTACTGCATGTTTGGAATCACCAGATTCTAGATTATCATAAAAAAACCTCCACTGGCCTACAGTAAAATAACATTCCTTGGTGGTGTTCACAAGGAAATCCAGCTAAACACCTAATTGGGAGCAAGAGCTGCTGGATAAATGTGGATTAGAAGTGAGAAAATCACTGGGAACGGGGAATTTAAGCAGTGAATTTCTCCCTGCTCTCAAAGATATCCCTTGAGGGCATCTCAGCTCCCTGGGGGCTGAGAAGGGATGAAATTCAGTTAATTCTGGGCTTTTTTCCTCTTGCTCTTCCCGTGAAAGCAGCACCTGTGTGGTGCAGCGTGGGTTATATAAACTCAGGAATTAATGCTCCGGAGAAAACTTCGGGAAACAAGCTTCAGAAACACTTCTCATGAAGTCAAGCAGGTATTAATTTGAAATTTGCCTGCTGGCTGTATTTTTGAGGAGAATCAGATATGAACTAAATGCTCAGAGTTGGTTGGTTTAAGCATCTGAGGGAAATAATTGGTTTTACATTTCTCTCCCCGTGTCGAAATAGTGGAGTGTAGAGTAGGGCTGGAAATAATTCAATATTGGGCTTCTTTTTTTTTTCTTTAAAAAAAAAAAAATCAACCAATGAAATATTTAAAAATGAAATTACTTCTGCCTGCTCCCATTAACTCCGCAGACAACCGAAAAACCCGCGGTGCATAAAAATGAACCTTTAGCTCCCGAATTCCTGTATTTTTGGGAGCATCCCAGCCGAGTTCACCTGGGCGTGGGGCAGTGCCCGCCGGGGGATTTGCTGCCTTTGAAGCGGTGATGTGATGTGCGAGGCTGAGCCTCAGCCTGGGTGTAGCGACCTGGAAGTGATGCTAATTCTGCAGGTGCTTGTGTTAATGTGCTTAATTAAACTCAGGGCTGGGCACGGCTCTGGGGAGGCTGGAGAGAGGGGATTATTCTGGAATAGCTCCTGCTCCCTCCCACCCCACCAGATTTGCCCATTTTGGCTGCTTTTTCTGGATTTCTAGGTTTAGGTAAAAGATGCTTCTTGTCCCCTGTGTCCTCACACCACAGCTTCCAGCACAAACCCTGATCCAGTTCTTTCAGCATCCCCCACTTCCCCTGGGGGCTGCTGGAAGATGCTGACAGGGAGCAGAATCCTTTGCCGTGGTGCTTTCCTGGGCACAAAACTCCATTTTAAAGGTGGCTTTATGGCCCTTTTTGATACCCCTGAAGTGAGGAGAGATGTGGTTTAGGTTATCCCATAAGGCTGTGTTGTGTCCCGGAGCATCCTGCTGTGCTTCCACTGGCTCAGGAGGGGGGAAAAAAGCCCAAATTGCTGCTCACTCTGTTCCCAAAGTGCCCTGACACCCAAGGAGGCTGCTGGCTGCTAATAAATCCCATATAAATCCCATATAAATCCCACAAGCATGGGCTGGGATTTCCTGGGTGGAGGACACCACTCTGGGAGGGTGTGGCATGGCTTTTATTGCCCAGTGCAATAATTCCCACTCCAGTGACAACCTTGGGATGCAGGGAGACCATCACCCCCATAAAACGACCCAGAAGGCTGCAAGGAATTGATTTTAGAGGGAAAAATCCCAGTTTAGCTGTGGAATTTGGCTCCTTTTTGGGAGGTTTTGAGAGAGGCCATGAGGAGGAGGCCGCTGCTCACACTCTGAAAAAGCTCTTAGGCCAGGTCTCCTTTATTCCTTCCCCTTTTCCAGATGATCCTGGCAGCTTTGGATGCTTCCTTGCAGGAATAACTCTTCTGCACCCCATTAAAACTTGTTGCAGGGCTTCTTGTTGATTTTAATGTGCTGCAAGCTTGGGCCCTAATTAAGCCTTGCAGGACTTTAAGTGGTTGATTATTACAAATTGCTTTGAAAACGTAGCTGCCGTCCCAGTGCCAGATTGTCTGGGAACACTGGGACTCTTTAGAGCAAATAAAAGGTTGAAATTTCCTTTCCCACCTTCAAGGGCACCTGCGTGAGAGCTGCAGGAGGCCCTGTGCTTAGGAATGAGTCCCATTGCAGTGGAGAGAAACTGGGAAAGGCCCTGCCACGCTCCCAGGGAAGAATTAATTCCTAATATCCCACCTAAACCTGCCCTGTGTGGGTTCTAAGCCATTCCCCCTTGTCAAAATCTTGGAAAACCTCAATGCTCCACCTGCAGATGAGGTGCCAAGGTTTCCTTGGGAAGAATGGCACCCAGTTCATTCCTTGCGTGTGATTTCCATCTCCAGGTGCTCCCTGGGGGATGAGGCAATCCAGGGGCCTTACAATGATTTTTGAAGTGGGATTTTGTGTAAAGAAAGAGCAGCCTGGGGTGAGTGGGACAAAACTTGCATCCCTTTAGGACTGGTTTTAAGGAGCTGCTCCTAAGCTCAGCTCCTCTAAGAGCTCTCAGTGAATCATCCTGACGTTGGGGTCCTGCCCCATCAGCTTTTCCATCTGTGGATCTGCTGAGGGCGTGAGTTTGGAGCTTTCACAGCTCCCAAAATTCCGGCCTCCGTTCACCCTCAGTCGTTCAAAGGGCAAGGCTCCTGCCAGGAGCGAAACTCGGCCTGGAGCACTTCCCAAAATGTCACAGTGACCCAGAAATTCCTGCTCCGTGTGGAGGGGGGAGCTTGGGAAGCTGGGATGGGACGGGAGCAGCCCCATGGGCAGGGTGGGATGTGAGCAGAGCAAGGACAGCCCCTGGAGCTGCTGATTCACCTCATTCCTCTGATCCCACTGCCAGGATGAGCTCCTCAGAATTCCCTGGCCGCTGAGCAGTCAGAGATGTGGGTCAGAGGGTGACAGGGCTTCTCTCAGGCTCTGCCCTAAAAGGCTTTGTGGATTTTTTGCTCCATGGATGGGATTTTTCCTTCAGCAAGGGAGAATTTGTCCCCTGCACCCACCTTGGGGACAACTGGGGAAAGCCAGGGAGAATCCCACGGATCCCTGGGGGGATGTGGAGCTGCCCAGGAGCAGGGAAGGGGAAATGCTGTGCCTTGCACCCTCAGACTCCTTGGATGGGATTTCCATCTCTTGCTGGTCCATCTCCAGGTGCTCCCTGAGGGCTGAGGCAATCCAGGGGCCTTGCAATGACTTTAAAATGGGATTTTGTGTAAAAAAAGCCCACAGCCTGGGGTGAGCGGGACAAAACTTGCATCCCTTTAGGGCTGGTTTGGAGGACCTGCTCCTTTAGGGACACCACTCCCCTTTTCCCTGTTCCCTGGGGGTTTTTCATCGCTTTTCCCAGGATTCGTGGCCATGGGGTGGAACAGCTCCTTGGAAGTGGTGACATCCCGGTGTGGGTGCTGCTGTCCTGGAGCAGCAGCTGTCCCCAAGTGTCCAGGGATGGATTTGTCCCTTGGCTGTGCAGGGTCATGTCCTAGCTCCCAGGGGCTGTCCTGGCCAAGCCCATTCTCCTCCTCCTCGGATTCTTTTTCCCCCTCCTGAGGGAGAATCCCAACTCCTCAGCTCTTAAAATGAGCAGGATTTTTGCTGTCCTTGAACAGGGCTGGGATCTCCCTTCAAATTTCCTCGGCATTTGCCTGGTTTCTGGGCATTGTATTTGTAAATTTTGCATGGAATTTGCAGCAGGTTGTTTAATTATATTCCATGAAGGAAAACCTTGCTCTTTGCTCGCTGTTAGCTGCTAACACCATGGCTTTGTTACAAACCCAAACGACTGATTATTAAAAAAAAAAAAAAAAAAAAAAAACAAACCAAGTTTTCTACATGTTAAGACACNAAAAAAAAAAAAAGGATTTCTGCTCAAAGGAACAGGGATTATTTGATTCTTTGAATTTCATGGAGTCTCTGAGGTGCTCCAGTGTCACTTCTTGGTTTCTTTCTTTTCCTTTCGGGATTAGACATAGGATCCTCCCAATCTGACTCTGCATAATGGTTTCCTTTGTTCCCAGTTGGGACTATTTGGGCTTTTTTAAAAGGAAAAATAAATAAATAAGGGGATGTCATGAGTCATTGGTGAAGTATTCTGCAATCTGGAGCAGTGTGAATTGACACAGCTCTGTGGCAGCTCTTGGGAGGAGCAGATGAGTTCTGACCCCTTCCATAGCTGCCTT
>WAAG01064807.1:19830-36363 GCA_013390105.1 Tichodroma muraria | reverse complement strand
TTTTTTTTTTTTTTATTTTATTCCCTCTATTCTATCCCTTCCTAAGGAACAACCTTTAATATCTTCAATCCTGCAGCTCACATTCCTCGATTCTCCTCCTTAAAATGCCTTTTCTCTTTGCCCAGATAAATAATTGTGTTTTATTGGGCTTCTGGGATGCTGAAGAATTTAAGAGGCTCTGTTAAGCCCATCCAAAGGATGCAGGAGCAACAGCAGCTGGGGCTTGATATCCTTATTTTAGGCCCTGCTTTATTTTAGCCTCTGCCACCCCGTTTTAGTCAGTTATCCCAGGGCTGCAGCCAGGTCAGCTGTGGTGAAAAGTGTTTAGATAAGGAGTCAAAATTGTTGAAATCCCAGGAGCCTGAAAAGGAGACTCCCAGCTCCATAAAAATAAAAAAAGGCATCACTAAGGGGAAGCAACTTCCAGTCCTCGCTTGCTTTTATTTCTTCTGGATCTGACACAGGAACTCTAGGAATAATATAATATAATATAATATCCCTAAATTAGGATATAATATATAAATACCTCTTGGTTTTAACTCCAAATCTAAGCCCAGATGTTCAGGGCAGCTCTGGGGAGTGAGGAACCCAGAGCCCAGGGAAAGGGCTCTGCCCTGCTGGGGCTGGGCCCTCCCAAGGCAATAATTGGGAGTTTATTTAGGGCTAAAAATATCTTGGAAAAGGATTTAAAGGCGGGTGAAGCTGGAAGGGGAAGGGTTTCTTTGGAGCAAAGTGGAGCACCAGTCTCTCTGCCAGGGGGATTCTCTGCTTCTTCCTGGAGGGACCCCGACCTCGGATGGGTTTTGCAGGCTGGGATTGGAGCTTTGGGGTCACCAGTGGCTCCTCCTGTCCCTCCTCAGCTGCTCTGACCCCTTGTGGCTTGGGGTTCTGCTGGAAAACACTTTTTCCCTTAAAAATATGGAAATTGTGGATTCTCCATCCCTGGAAATGTTCAAGGCCAGGCTGGGCAGGGCTTGGAGCAACCTGGGATTTTGGGAGGCATCCTGAAATTCTTTTCAAGGAGCTGCTCCTCCTGAAATGCTCCTTATTGGCTTCATTTGCTGTCACTGGTTGCTGGGAGATAAATGAAAATTTTCTGTTGTTGTTCATATAGGAAATCTTTACTTCCAGCAAATCTGCATCCCTGCTGCTGGGATGCAAATCCCCAGCCTGGTGGGACTGGTGGGAAATGCTGAGGAAGTTGCAGAGGGCACCTGGAATGAGCTGGGAATGCTTTTTCATTCTTCACCTTCAAACCATGGCACACGAAGCACAGCATGACTAAGGGCCCCAGCATAAAGTCCTGGAGCTCTTTGGGATGTCCTTTGCCTGCTCCAAATCTGAATGTGGAAGAAAATTCTCCTGTTCCAGGCTGCTCACCCCTCCTGCAGACCCCCAGATGTCTCAGTCGTGGCATTAAAACAACAGCAGGGCAGCTGTGCACAGTAAATTTGGGTCTCCAGATGAATTTTTTCCACTTTGAAGGGTGGTGCAAGGCAAAAAGTTGCAGAAAGATTCCAGGAAATCCCCTAAATTTTGTTGTAGAATCCCAGACTGGTTGGGGTTGGGGGGGACCTTAAAGCTCATCTCGTTCCATCCCTGCCATGGGCAGGGAACCTTCCACGGTCCTAAAGCTGAATTCTCAGCTTTAGAATTCCCTGCAATCCAGGCTGTGCTCTGTTTCAAAGCCTGGCTTTTCCTTTTGTCCAGTGCTGCCTGGTTCCCTGCACTGGGAGAACTGGGAGAACACAGGGAATGTCTTTTCCCAGCACTGGTGATCCTCAGGAGCTCCAGCCCTCAGCTCAGTGACAAGTTTAAACACTGTGACTTTCCTCAGGGATCAGGATTTAATTAAAGACCCTGAAAAATGAGATTTGTTTTGAGGTCTGTTGCTTGCAATTTGTAATTTCTCAGACACTGGGAACACGGATATGAACAAGGAACACATAAGTGACTTATGGGAGTGCTTTGGGGTTGTTCAAGGTGTTAAAAATTATTATTACAGGCATAAATATGGCTTAGATTAATGACTTCTGGCTGAGGCTGGGATTTGCAGTGTGCTCTGCAGGAGCTGCAGCTCCCATCTTGCACTGAATTTCCAAAGCAACATTTCCATTGGCTTCTTGGGGTTTTCTGTAGGGATAGTTTTTTGGTTTTTTTTTGGTTTTGGTGTTTTGGTTTGTTGGGGGGGGGTTGTTTGTTTTGTTTGGGGTTGTTTGGTTTAATGTTGTTTTGTTGGGGTTTTTTTGAGGGGAGAATAATATTTAATTATTTTGCTTTGGCCAGGGAAGATGGATTTAGAAGGGGAAACCAAAAATTAGGATGGGGAAATGAAACTTTGGGTAATGATTGAGTGGAGAAAGTGTTTCCCTGACCTGCGGTGGCTAAAGCAGGGCTGGTTGTGCCGAGCTCTGTGACTGACAGGTGCAATGGACTGAAATAAAATCCTTGTTTGTTACTGCTCATATCCTGAGGGATCAGAAGGGTTTAAGGCATCTTTTCCTCTAAAAATTTGTCTTAAAGAACGGTCAGGGGAGGGAGGGTTGGGAATGGAGTTTGCCTCCAGGCAGGGGGGGTTTGGTGGGCTCAGATTCACTGGTGGATGTTAATGATGGCTAAATTCTGGTTTCCTTTGGAGTTCTGGGGGGATTTTGGACCTTGGCTGAGTCCAAGAGGGTGGTTTGGCTGTGGTGGCAGGTGGATGTCCAGCCCAAAGCCAGGGGTTTGTTCCAAAGAACCCTGCTTGGTTTGCTGTAATATTGAAGTGGGAAAAGGAAAAAGTCTCTATGGGCCACTGCTGGGTGAGGGTAGAGCTGTAAACTTAACACCAGCAGCCCCTGATTCAGGTTTTAACAGGTGTCTCAAGAATTAGGAGGCAGGTGATCACAGAAAGATTGTGGTGATGGAGGAATTGGGGTTTTACTTCCTGGTTTTGCCACTGTTGCTTCATCCTCAAGTCATTCCCAGGATGACTGAATCATGGAGTGGGGAAGGTCCCATGGGCAGGGACCCCTTCCCCTATCCCAGGCTGCTCCAAGCCCTGTCCAGCCTGGCCTTGGACACTCCCAGGGATGGGACAATCACTTTGTTCCACATGTCCCTGGAAATGAAAAAAAAGAAAAAGCCAAACTTCTGGCACTAGTTTTTATCCCTCTGTCCTTTCCCCTGATGCCCTGCACCGTTATTTCTGTGTTGCAGAGCACGTTCGGGCCCCGCCACCTCTGCTGAGCTAAAACGGGAAGTCAAGCTCCTTTTCAGTTTTATTCCTGGGCTTCGCGGATTTATTTATTTATTTATTTATTTATTTATTTATTTTGGTGCAGCCTCTGGTCTGGTTTCGGTCTCTTTCGGGGTATTTGGGGCTTGTCTCTCCGTGTGCTGGGCGTGCTGAGGCAGCAGGGACTGAGCTGGTCCCCTTGGGCAGCCCCGTGCACCTGGGGCAGAGAATGCTCCTGTGTGAGATGCTGCACAGGGATGTTATTCACCACGCAGAGAGTGAAAGGGAAGCTTTCATAAAGCACCAGCTCCCAGATGGGAGGCCAAGCCCAGAGCAAGCCTGTAAGAAATCCCCTGGAATTCGGTCAGTCAGGTCTCTGTCCTCCTGTGCACGGCGCCCTCGCAGCTCCCACAGGAGGCTGCTGAGCTTGGATTTGGCTGGAAAACCCCCGTGGAAATACCAAGGAATACTGCTTGGCTGGGCAGGAAGGAGAGCTGCTCCTGTGGGCAGAGCTGGGCTCTTCCTGCTGCTCGGTGAGGAGGGGGCTGTGGGGCTTTGCCTGGCTCCCAACCTCCTCTCTGATTTCCAGGAGAGGTGGGACACTGGGAGCAGAGGTGGTTCCCTCTCCCGCCTGGTTTCCAGGTGGTTTGTGAAGCACCAGTCTGGTTTTCTACTTGAATATCTCGCTCTGACCTAATCATCATCATTTTGGGGGGCACGGGGGATGTTCCTGGGGGATGGAGATGAGTTTATTTAGGGAGGAGAAGGGGGGAAAAGGCACAGGCAAGGGGCGAAGGGGAGTGAATTCCCTGAGTGAATTTGACCATGTCCCAGCTCTGAAGCTGGCATTAACCTTGGACTGAAAGCAGATTTCAGCTGGGTTTAAGGTTGTGACCATTGATTCGTGTGTTGCAAGGCTGATTTGGAGCCCAGGAGTGCCACTCCTGTAGTCTCCTAATTCTTCTTTCTCCTTTTCTCTTTACAGCTGAACCTGCAGACCTCTTGAAGGTGTTAGATTTTCATAATTTACCTGATGGTATCACAAAAACCACGGGGTTTTGCACAAGCAGAAGATCTTCAAAAGAAGCAGATGTTGCTTACAGAGTAACAAAAGATGCTCAGCTCAGTGCCCCGACAAAGCAGCTGTATCCTGGTGAGTCCAGCTTTTCATTTCTCCCATGGGAACGTCTGATTCCTTCATTTCCCCAGGGTGTCTGCAGTGGTTCTGCTGGTTCAGGGGGCTGCAGGTTTCCAGCCATCAAATAATATCCTTTTACCCCTGCGTTTGCATGAGGTGGTGGCTGGCTCTGCAGAAGAGGTGGCCAGTGCCACATCTGCTCCCTCCCAGACTGGAAAGTTCCTCCTCTCTCCCAGGGTGACAGCCAGCTGGGGACGGAGGAGGAGGAGGAGGCAGGGGAGCCCGGGCTGCGTTTTGCTCTGTGCCTGGGGAGCGCCACGCACAGTTCTGGGGCCGTGCTGTCTCTCCTAACACAAATAATCACCAGATAAAAATAACAGGCTGGCCCACAGGAGCAGATGTCCCGAGAAAAGTTGCTTGAAGGGGTGGGAGGCTCGCTGGAGGAAGGCACAAAGCCCTTGAGGAGCACTGACCTTTTCATTGCTGCCTGAGCTGAATTTTTCAGGCCGAGGCACGATCAGTACAGAGTCAAATGCGTTTGTAAGAAGAAGTTACGGACCCAAACTCCTCCCCTGCCTGAGATATGCAGCCAACACCGGAATTCTTCCTTCCCAGGCCATCCAGGTGTCCCTGTTTCCCCTGGGGGAGTGCTGGGATGCTGGAATCGGGCACGGCAGCCCTTGGATGAGAGAAGTGCCTTAGCTGAGGCGGGTTTGGCAGGAGGCAGAAGGGAGCTGCTTGTGCGTGGTGTGGGAGGCAGGAGGGGATTTAAGCAGAGCAGGCACACACGTCCTCCCTCAGTGTTTGGGAGGGGGTGAATGGATTGGCTGAATCAGAGCTAATGGGCTGTGCCACCATCGATGCTTCTTAATTAACCAGGGCATCCCTCAGCCCCGGCCTGGCAGAGGCACAAACGAAGACTGAGGCTGGGCTGGGGATGTGCTTCCAACCCTCTCCTCCCATTCTTCCCTCGTTGTTGAGTTTATTTCCAGCCTTCATTATTATCCTGCTGTGACAATAATTGCATTTAATCCATGGTGAGCAGCAGCATGGGCTGTGTCTCACCTCAAAACTGAGCCTGATGTGAGGACAGATGAGAGCAACGTGTGACAGGCTGGACATCATTCCATGGGCAACCCTTAGCAAAGGAGCTGCTCAGTCTGGCCTAAAGCTGGGTTTAATGTCTACAGAAGGGCAAACCAGACCCTAAATTTGCCTTTATTACTGCCTAAGGCAGGAAAGTTCTTTTTGACCACAGATAAAGTCACCGTGTGCCCAACTGCACAGGCTGTGCCTTCCTGTCCCTTCATGTCATGTTCCTGAAATGACTTAAAGTTTTAGGCCTGGTGTCTAAAAGATCAAAAGTGTTCGAAGGAAACGTTCCAGTTTGGAACATCCAGCTGGAGTGGGTTTGAGAGCTTGCCATTAGTTCCTGTGGCCACCGTGAGGTTCTGCCTGGTCACTTTTAAGTAACAGAAACCAGCGAACAGTGGTGAACTGAAGGTGTGAAAACAGGGCAGGAACATTCTGGCTGATTATTTAACGAGGGGGTTGGATCACAGCAGTTCTGACCTAGGGAGCACAAGCACAGACAGCTGGGTCCTGGTCCCAGAGGAGAACTGAATCCTGATCCCAGGAAAGAACTCGGTGTTGCAGAAGACTTTCTTGGCTGTCTCTTTTATAGCTCGTTACTTTTATATCCTCACCTTCACTGAATTCTTGGTTTGCATCTTCCTCGGGTGAGAAGATCTGGCTGGAGCTATGGAGCAACTTTTCTATCCTTTCATCACCTGGACGACCATGGGGTGTTTGAAGCAGCTCAGTCCCACTTGGAAAACTTCCAAAGCCCTTGAGGCTTCTCTGCTGCTTGCTCAGGAAATAGGGAAGAGCCAAGTGAAGAACTCCCAGTGTTTTCCAGCAGATCCACGGATGTTTCAACGTCTCTTTAACAAGATATGACTTCAGCTCCCACCCCCAAATGAGAGAGGGGATAAAGAAAACAACGTAATTGCAGGGCAGTGTCCCAGGGGAATGTGGTTTTAGGGCTTTTGTGTCACCAGGAGGGTGGGTTGGAGCAGAGCTTTCCTTCTCTGCTCCACAGCACCCTTGGCAAACGTGCTCTGTACAGAATATTCTGTGCTAATTAGAAGTTGGTGCTCTCCTAAGATGTAATTTCATGGGCTTTGCGTTCTGCTGCCACAGCCAGCAAAGCAAGATATATGTCTGTGTATATACATATATATATATATATATATATAAAGCTTGTTTTTTCATGCTCAAAAGAGTGAAAAAAATCTTCTGAGATGCTTTTTGTCCTGGCTTCCTGAAGAAGTTCTGCTTCCCAGCAAAATCTGTGCTTTTCCAGAAAGAAAAGCAGGAGAAAAAGAAGCAAGAAAGGCAAGGATTTCAGTGGCAGCAAGCAAAATGTCATTTGTGTGCTTCCATCAAATTTGCAATTGTCATTTGCCTTCTCAGAAATCTGTTAGAGCTTGAACACTCACCCCTGAGAAAAACAAGTCACTGCACAGCTGAGAGGCTCCTCAGATGCAGGAAAAGGCCAGAAATTGGTGACACCATTGGAAAACAGCTTTGCCGTGAAGAGAACGGCACCTACTCGCCCTGTGTTTGTGTGGGGAACGGGACCAGCTCCCTGCTTCTCTGGCTTTTGCTATTCAGCAGCCCAAGCTTTCCTGCCCTCCCCGGATCAGGAGCAGGACTCTGTTCTAGGCTACGTTTGGATACATCTGGATTGGGAAGAAGGTCCAAACTTGCCCTGTTTTCAGGACCACGAGGTCGTACAACAGCCCTTAATCACCATGCTCAAGCAAGGAGATGCTCAGCCTGACTCTGGCTCATCCTTTGGAGCATCCCATGGGTTCAGCCATGCCCACCCTGGAGCTCCTTCAGCTTCAGCAGGACTGGGGGCTCCCCCCTGTGCTGTGGGAGGTCCCACGGGGCGAGTTTGGGAGGCTTTGGCCACGGGGTGGGAGGAGGATGCCGAGCCAGACCCGGCGATGGATGCGCAGCATCTCCCAGCGTGAGCTCGTTTGAGGAGCGAATCAAAGACCAGGACTCCATCCCAAAGCCTTTGTTGGAGGGGTGTCTCCTTTGTTTTGGAGGGATTTGGGTCAATTTCTCCGTGCCTGGTGTATTTGTGCCGATGAATTTATCAGTATTGGTGTGTGTGGGGATGTGTTTTCAGCCCTCGTTCGGCAGCCCGGGTCATTTCTGCTTCTGACAGTGCAGGCATTGTTATTTTGCCAGGACAGCAGAGCAGTAACAGAGTAATGTCAGCTATAATTCATCCATTATGATTATTTGGGTTGAGAAACTCGCATCACCATGGAGACATTTTGATAATAATGAAAAAAAAAATTAAAAGCAGCTTTTTAATGAGTTGGCAGCTTGTCCAAGTTGAAAGGTACTGTATTGTGGGTTCATAATGAAATTTTGGACATGAACTATTTTACATAAAAGGCCCAAATCTGTAGGCTGTAATTGGAGCCAGGGAGGCGTATGGTCCTGACTCAGTCCTCCAGGAGGGCTTGTGCACAGGGGAGGGAGATAAAGCTCAGGGGGGCACCAAAATCGGGTGCTGCTTTTGCCAAATATCTGGGGCTGAGTCCTGGGGATAAATCAGGCTAGAATGGCTTTTAATTCCTGACTGTGAGGCCTCTCTGCTGCTTCTCAAATGTTATTTACCTAAGGTGAGGGGGATTAATTTGGTGCAAAGTGTTTCTCCATAGGTACCCTCCGTTGTCTCCTGTGGAATTCTCCCTTTGCTCCGTAGCAATTCCGGTTTTGATGCAGCTCCTGCCTCATCCCCTTCCCTGCTGTAGGCAGATAAACGCATTAAAAAAGACTTTGTTCCTAAAAATTAAAGCACCTCCCAGTCAGAAGAGGAAGAGGATGAGCTCAGGGCTTCCGTGTTTGAGCTCCAGCTTTGCTGTGGTGCCAAGAACTCCCCAGTGCCACGTTCCTCATCCCCTCCCTGGGTCAAAACCCCCTGCGGTACCATCTAGGAAAAACCTAAAGTAGTGAAGAAAAATCTATTTGAAGCTTCTGGGCACTGAGCTTGATGTGTTTTTGTGGTTTATTTGGCTGCACATCTGCAGTTCAAACAGGATCCCTGTGTTCCCTGGGTGCCACCAGTGCCACACGTGTCACAAACCCCATTGGAGGTTTTCAAACCCCCATGGAGGATTTCTCCAGGGGTGCACAGCAATCCTTGGTTTGGAAAGCCTGGACCTCCAAAGGGAGATTCCCTTCAGGCCCCATGCTCTGAAATGCAGCATCAGGGGGGTTGTGTGTACAACTTGATCAAGAAATTTCCTTTATGAGTGCTCCTGGTGGTTTTCAAGCTGCCCTCTTTGGGGTGTGCAGTTTGGCCTCATTCTTTTTCAGTCTGAAGGGCAGAGAAACCCAAAGAGGGGGAAGGAATTTGGGTTTCTGCAAGAGGGTGATGCCCAGATTGAAACTTTAAATGTGTTTGCCTGGCCCTGCAGATTGACCCTGTACTGACAGACTTCAATGGCTTTGATCCACCAAACCTTGCAGAAATAAAGACAGAAATCACCTGTCATCAGACACAGCTCTTTCCTGAGAGGAGAAAAAGCCAGGAAATGAGATGCTGTTTAATTAGCAGACAAATTAGCATTTTCTATTGATGGCCAGATTTATTTCCTTTTTTCAGATATATTTTTTTGTGTCTGCAGCTACCCTGAAAGCCAAACCCACGAAATCCTCTGTTCTCATCTGGATTGAACAAACCCTGATGCAATTCTCAGCTCCCTTAAACAAAACCCTTCAAGACTGTGTTGATGCTTGATTACCTCTGTCCCTTCAACAACTTAAATTCATTTGCAGCACCCCATGAAAGTTTTTTGCCTTGTGTCCTAAGAAGCTTTAGGGGAGCTTCTTTTGGAAGGGTTGGGTGCAAATAATCCAAACTGAAGCCAAAAACTTTTGTAGAACTTTTTGTTTCCCCAGCACAGGGGTTTCACCCCAGAGTATTTGGGGAAAAGCCACGCCTTCACCTGGCCCAATACAAACTTTTAGGGCTGCTGATGTGCACACATCTGGAGGCAAACCAGCCATGGGTTCTCAGACAACGGGACTACTTTGTGTAGGGATTATTTTCGAGGAAACCTCACTAACCTCTTTGCTTTTCCACTCCAGCTTCCCCCTTCCCAGAGGACTTCTCCATTCTAACCACTGTAAAAGCGAAGAAAGGAGGTCAGTCCTTCTTGATCTCAATTTACAATGAGCAAGGGATCCAGCAAATTGGTGTGGAGTTGGGTAGATCTCCTGTATTCCTGTATGAAGACCATACAGGAAAGCCAGGCCCAGAAGACTATCCTCTCTTTAGAGGCATTAACCTAGCAGATGGCAAGTAAGTGACATTTTGTGCACCAAGGAAAAAACAGTTCATTGTTTGTATCGATGCCAGCATGTTGAACGTTGTATAAAATAGGAATCGTGCCTATAGAAATGTATTTGCACGCCCCTGGCAGCTGACAGGTGCCCCAGTCTGTCATTTTGGCCTTTGGTGAATTAATTTGACATCTGTAAGAAATGTAAATGAGCAGTCAGTGCCGCTGTCTGGTACTTGTGGGGATAGGAACATTGGTTTTGCTGCGAAGGGCCTTAAAAAAAAGAATAAAATTCAGTTTGTCTTGCAAAATCCACGCTGAGGCTTGTGCAGGGCTTAAAAAGAGGGTGGAAAAGGGATTCAACAGTGTGGTTTTATGCCTGCTTCTTGCTGAAGCCTGAGCTGGGCCTCTCCTGCCTGATTTGGAGGGAGGAAAGCTGTCAACCAGCATTTCTCTTGCCAGCCAACCCTTTAGGCTCTGCCCCCGGGAGGATTCCCACGAAGGTTCGCAGAGCATCGGTTGCTAAAAGTTCATTTTTTTTTTTTTTATATACAATCATTGCCTTGTCCTGCAAAGCCTGACTTGTCTGTGGGCTGTGTTCTCGCAGGTGGCACCGAGTGGCTCTGAGTGTGCAGAAGAAAAATGTCACCTTGGTTCTGGACTGTAAAAAGAAAATCACCAAGTTCCTGGACCGGAGCGAGCATCCCATCATCGACGTCAACGGCATCATCGTGTTCGGCACCAGGATATTGGATGAGGAGGTCTTTGAGGTGAGCCATGGCAAGGAGCAGCTCTGGAGTTGCTCCCCAGGGATGATGAGACACTTCCAGCTCGTTTTTGGAATTTTTTGGGTTTTTTTTTCCCATAGTAGAGCGCTGTTGCTTGTGTTTTTTAAGTTCTTGTCTTGACCTTTTGTAGCGATGATGGGAATTGGGGGCCGGGAGACCTTGGTGGAGTGAGCTCCTCTGGTTCTCTGGTTTCAAGCCCTTGCTGGGGTTCTAGACCATCTCCATGCTGGGATTTTGTAGCTCTTGGCATGTTTAAACTGGGCTCACAAGGTTTCATTCACCCCTGTGCTGAGATTTAGAGCTGCAGGGCAGTGAACGAAGGCTGAGGGAAGCAGCTCCCTCCCAAGTCCCAGGTCACCCTGGGGCTGTAGGAATTTGCTCTTTTTCCACTCACTGGCCATGGGTTCTTGGCTCTTTTTGCTCCATGACATGAGGGGACTCTCCTTGACAGCTTGGTTGGCTTGGTTGTCACCTCCCACCCTCTGCTTCCAAAGGCAAAGCAAATTCCTGAGGGGTGGGATGTTCCCGTGAGCTCCTGTGATGGAAGCAGAGAGGCAGAGCATTATTTATAGGCAAGGTACAGATGGGAGAAGCTTTTCCCCATAGTTCAGCAGCTTGTTTAATGTCTGCATTTCCCTGGAAAAATCAACTTCTGCACTCTGCTGCTCTTGTGAGGCTTTCCTGGGGATGAGAATCCCGTTCCTGATCTTTCTTGTGAGCTGGAATTGCTTCCTAAAATCTGCACCAAGTGCAATGGGGTGTAAACAAAGCCCTATTGATCTCTAGCTCTTTATTTTTGTGAAATTTATTTAGAGGAAGAGCTGGATCTCCTGGGCCTCCCCAGCCCAGCAAAGGGCTGGGGAATATCTCCTATCTCTGGCTAATTAGAGCCACAGCAAAGCCAGCTCTTGCCTGCATTTTGCTGTCACTCAGAGGGAAAGTTCCAGTCTGTTTAATATTACCAACATCTGGGAGCTGCTCTGCTGTAAACAGAGCAGGAATGCCTGGGCTGAACATATCTGCCAAAATCCCCGTTACAGAGTGAATATCCAAATTGTATTAAATTGAGAGACGTTCCCTGGGAAGCTGAACAATTAAAATGGAAAGTAAAAGCTGGGTTTAACGGGCACCGGAGTGTCTTTGGCAAGCGTGGGATGTTCTGCCAAATATCTCAGCTCTGGATGCTGTCTTTGGACTTGTTACCTAAAAGTGGTGAGCTCTTCTGCAGCTCAAGTCCAGGAGATCCACTGGAAGGGCCTGGTGTCACATCCAGGCTGGATGAAGACCTGCACTTTCATCCTGTAAAGTTACAGGACTTCCATAAGTGCCCCTGAAAGCTTGGGGGTTCCCAGGTGGCTTTTAGGGTTCACCTGGCTTTGGGACAGCTGATCCTTCTGCCAGGGAGGGAATTGAATCCACGTGTCCATGGGTTCTCCCTGCTCCTCTTTTAGCCCTTTCCGTGGCCACAGCTCCCTTGCTGAAAAGACTTTAAACCCCGAGGGGCTGGGGCACCTCCTCAGTTTTGGGGCAGAAAGGAGCCTCTTTGCCTGTTCGGGCTGCGAGCTGCTGATACAAGATCTTGCTGGTGTTTACGAGAACTGGATGATTAGAAAATACTTTTTTTTCTTTGTCTTACATGTACTGATATCACAGAAGATGGGCACAAACCCCCTCTAGCCCTGATATTTATCTTTTATTTTTTGTCACCCTCCTCACACAGCACTGAAGCCAGCAGCAGCTTTAACTGGGGTGGAAGAAGTTTTTCTGAAGGCAGTGGACTAGAACCTAATTTCCTTCATATCTCAGCAACTCCATTTCCTTTGGCCCCTCCTTTCTCCTTTCTGCAAGGCTAAGCAGAAACTGCAGGCTCCAAACAATGGGCAGAGGGTGTAAGCTGTTCAATTTCTGTATTCCTGGAAAGCTGAGGATTTCTGGAGCACATGCAGGAGATGAAGCTGCTGCTGTCCCATAGGCACCCAATCTGCAAACCCCAGCTAAGGAGGTTTTCTGCAGCCACGGGCTTGCCTGGCTCTGATGCGTTTGTCCCTTTTGTTGGAAATTAAAATAACCCAGTGAGGTGGGAGTGGGATTGGAGGCAGGGCTGGGATTGGCTCTGTCTCAGCACAAGAGCTGTAAAGCGGTGGGAATTCATATCCTCCTTGTCAGGACTGAAATCAAACCAACCCCAAACACTTTTTGTTCTGGAAGTTGTAATTATTGTAAGGCTGGGCCTGCCTGGGGTTCTGAGGGGAGCAGCTCAAGAGCCCGGATGGGAACTTCCTCACTCATCTTCTGCTGCAAAAAAAACTAAATAAAAAATAAAATAAGAAAGCCTGGCAGGAAGGGTTAGAGGAGTTTCAAAATATTTCTCTAGCAAAACATTCTTCCAGTGGAAAAATGACTTCCTCTCATTAAAATTCAATTAGCTGGGAGGCTGTGAGGGTCTCTGTACGAGCACTGGTGAGGGTTGACAGGGGGCCAAGCCCTGAGCCCAGGTTGTACAAGCTGAGTTTTGTGTTGTTCAGAACAGGAGTTTGCAAATGGCAAGACGGGCTCTTGCAGGGTTGGGAGGTTTCAAGCTGTGCTTGAGGGGATGAGACTGCNTTGTTTTGTTTTTTTCAGGGAGAGAGGGAAGGACAAAAATCCAGCCCCTGGTGGGGGATAAACTTTTCCTGCTGCAGTCAGAGGTGTTCCTGTGATGCAGCAGCACTGGGGGAAGTCAAGATGTGAATGTGTCTCAGTTTTAGAGGGAAAAACTGCTCCTTTTAACCTGCTTTTCTCTAAATATAAATTAGAAAGCAAGTCCCGGTGGTTGAATGTAGGAATAGAGAGAGGGGGAAACTTGGGAAATGCTTTTTCACAGGGAAAAAAAAGGCATTTTCAGCCTGAAACCCAGAGAGACTTCCCAAAGCATCCTGGTGATGCCCATGGTCTGCCCCAGGAGCCGCCTGGATCCCAGCAGGGAACGGGGTAATCCCAAAACCCGCAGCTGGGGGATCTCGGTGTGGGGAAAGTGCTGGCCAAAGTCTGTGCCAGGGAAATGTTTCCACCCCCGGGCTGAATTTTTAACCCCTTTGTGGGGGTGTTTGGAGGCATCTCAGGCAAGTTTAATGAGAAATTTGGTTTTTGCAGCAGGGAGGGGCCCAGCCCTGTTTTTTTGCTCTGTGTTACTCCAGCGATGGCCTGATGAGCAAAACGAGCTTTGTTCAGACCTTGCTGTTTCATTTTCCTGCTGGATTTCTCATTTTATCTCCTGATTTACCAGTCAGGGACTATCGTGTGCTGATAAAAGTCTTGTACAGCCCCTGGCTCCAGAGCTGGAGTTGGCATCATTAAATTGTGGTGTGGACACGGGCGAAAAACTGAGTAGGTTCTGGCAAAATTGCTGAGGACAGCCTAGGAATGAGTGGCTGCTTTTGCTGCCAATTATTTTAGGTTCATCTGTGCAACATTTTGCAGCCTTGTCCCAAAAGTTAAATGGGGTTTTGACCCTCTTGGTTTGCAGCAGTGCCTGGAGTGGCTGAACTGACTTTTCCTATTTGTGGAAAAGCTCAGGGCGTGAATATATTGCTTTTTAAGGTCACTTTTGGCTCCTTTAGAAGACAAGAGGAGTTAATTTTGTGCAGCTGACTGCCATAACTGTGTCCCAGTGGTGTAGTTGGTGCTGTAAAACCCAAAAAAAAAGTGGATTCTTCTGATCTCAGCACCTGTGACCAGGAGGGCACAAAAATTGTGCCAAAGCCTGTCCTGCGATGGGACACAGCACCCTGGAGGGTGCTGAAAGATGCTGCTTTTGATTTCCTCTCCTCCTCTGTGATTTTTCTGTTTGTTTTTTTTTGAAGACCACGAGTGAAATCAAGCCACCAGAAATGGAAAGAAAGCAATTTGGGATGAGCCAGAGAGGCTGGGCAGGCTGCCAGAGGTGCTCTTAGGGCTGCTGAGAGTTCCAGGGCAGCACAGGACAAAGCAGGACAGACACATCAATGCTCCCAGCCCAGACACTGGGGCCCTTCAGGTGCTCTTGGGGTTGAAATGCCACCTCTCTTTTCATCTTGGGCCTTGTTTACACTTAAAACCCCCCAATTATCCCTGTGGCTGATAATCCCAGATTTCATTTCACTCTCGTCAGGGCTTTCTCCTTCCCTCCCCGTGCTCTTGGCTGTGGTGTCTTCACCTCTTGGAAGTGCTGTTATTTTCAAGGTTTTGTGGGTTATTTTGCTGTGAGCTTGTAAGGCTGGATCAAAAGCTTTTGCTTCAGTGGAAGGGGTAGAAATAAAAGTGCATTTTTGTACATGTGGGTGCATTTTATGGTGTTTTTTTGCTGGTTTTGGGGATGGAGAAGTTTCAGAGCCTCCTGTTGCAGGCAGAGCTGCCTTAACACATCAAACAGCTCTGTTTACTTCAGGAGGAGATTTGTTCTCTCTCTCCTCCCAGGACTGATGTGCTGGGCTGCAGTGAACTTGGAGAAATTTGTGGTAATTTAAGTTAGACTTTCTCAGCTCTCAGAGACAAATCACGGGAGCCTCAGGTCTAAATCCACATCTAATTCTCATTTAGACCCAATTTTGCCTCAGCACCTTTGTCTTAGCTGTTCCTGGTGGCAGGAAGGTCCTGTGCAAACATCAACAGCTGTGCCAAGGGGTGGGGGAACACTTTTGATAGAGGGGAAGCAAGAAATTCCCTGATTCAGGAGGAATTTCTTCGTGCAAAGGAGGGTCAGGCATTGGGAAGGGGCTGATTTGGACTCCCCATCGCTGGAGGTGTCCCAAAAACACCTGAATGGGGCACTTGGGGCCCTGGTTTGTGACAAGGTCAGGCACAGGTTGGACTCGATCTTAGAGCCTTTTCCCACCTAAATAATCCTGGGATTTTGGGATGTTCAAACCAGCAGCATGCCCACAGCTCCCCATGAGCTCAGAGTTGGACCCATCACCTCCTGCAAGATCCGAGCTCAACCCAGAGGCTCCGGAAGGAGCGGGGAAAAGCCCGGATTTATGAAGCTTTTGTTAAACTTCAGAAAAGATTTTTAAAAATTAGTATTTTTCACTAAGGTGGATTTGTCTGTCAGGACACACCAAGGATCCATGTTCCCATTTCTCTGTCCCTGCCTTGGCAGGCTGCTGAAAGCAGGTAATTTACAGAGCTGGCTGCCTGCTCTGCTGGCCCTGCCAAATCTGATTTCACCTCCTTTGCTGCCGAGCCTTTCAGGGAGTGCAAAGAGGGGATGTTTTACACCACCACCATATACCACGGTGTGAGAGGATGGAAAATAAAACCTCCTGAGCCAGTGTTTAGGGATCTTTATTGAAGATGTCTGTAGCATTCCCCAGTCTCCTAATAATTCTCTGTTCGGTTGCTGCTTTTCTCGTCACTCCTTCTGCTTTGTCTTTTTTTTTTTTTTTTTATTTTTTTTTTTTTTTCCAAAGGATTCTCTTTTAAATGGTGCACTTGAGACATATGGATTAAATCAAAGCTCTGGGCGCTTCCAGGAGAGCAGTGCTGCCTAGAAAACGTCTGCAATTATTGAGGATTGTGCCTCTGGATGGGTTTGCAATTAACGGGGAGGTTTTCGGTGCCGGAGTCCAAGCGATGCAGTCGATCTGATAAAAAATGTGAAATTTGGCCCCATGTGGCAGCACCTCAGCCACAGCATCACCTTACACAGGTGCCCAGGGACGTCATCTGGTTTTATCAGGGCGGGAGGGGCAGCCCCTGGGCCAGAATAAGAATTGCAAAGCAGCTTGTAAAAGCGACTCTGTGCTTTCATTTCCACCCCAAACTGGCGCTGGCTCCTCTGACCCCTCAGTGCCAGGTGCCAGCGAGGAAAGGGAGAGCCTGGCTGCAAACATCAGCTGGATTGTTTGCATACACTCTGCTGAAACTCCTGTTCTCCATTTCCATTCGCTGGGTAATTGCAGGTTCAGCCATCTGGCCTGCACTCAGGCTCAGTGACTGGGTCAGCCTCGCCTGTAATGATGGAGCCTCGTTAGTCATGATTACAAAATGCACTCAAAATAC
>WAAG01064807.1:0-19775 GCA_013390105.1 Tichodroma muraria | reverse complement strand
TTTTGGGGGGGGTGGATGAGATTTTTGGGTTGGTTTTTCCGTGGGTTGTTTGTTTTTTTGGTTTGGTCAGTGGTAAATCCCATTTCATAAACAGTCAAAGCAACTGTGTTGGCATGTGTGGATAATTAGTGCAGTTTGCTGGTATCGAGTGCCTGCGGGCCTCTGATAGCTTACAAAGCACTTTATTGTTCAAACAGATCATAAAAGTGCTTTTATTGATGTTTCAAACTCTCCTGCAGTCTATCATTTATCTTTTCAGAGTGCCAAGTGAAACATCAGCCTTAGGAAACTCCGTGGTCTTAGAGTTTGGCCAGATTTAAGGCCCAGTTTTAGGAGGTGCTGCCATCGCCACTGGGGGTGGGAAAGTTGGATTTTTAATGTTCCTCCCAACCCAAACCAGTCTGGAATTCCATGATTTGGGCGGGTTTTGGGCCAGGGTGGCACTTCTGAGGGTTTTGTTGGCAAAGGGTGGCAAATGCTGAGGAAATGGGGCACTTGGGCCTGAAAATCCAGGATTAATGCCCTCTGGGAATTCATGGTGGAGGACATGGGACCTCATCCCTCTGTGAGGGGCCACTGACATCCTGCTGCTCCTGGTCACTGTGGCTGGGATGTGCCAGTGGAAAATCAGCCCTTTTTTTGATTTTATTCCTCAAATAAGGAGTTGGTAGCCTGATGGTTGGGTACCAGGCCTCCCGCAGGGGAGTTGGTTTGGAGGAGTGTTTTCCAAAGGGAAAAAGGGCAGAGATGCTATGGGGAAATTGGGATCTGCCATGGGCAGGGATGCTGCAGGGCTCTCCATCCCTGCTGGCCTGGAAGGGGACAGGCAGCTTGTGTCCCCTTTCCCTGGCCTGGGGTCCCTCCTGCAGAATGGGGCACAAAATTCAGAGGGAAAAACCAAGAGATCTCTGGGAAGCAAAACTCATCCTTTGGAGCAATTTCCACCCCCCTGGGGACTCTGAGGGATTTGGGGAGCCGTGTCTGGTTGTTCCTGACATCCCTCTGGCAGAGTTCTCTGTTTCAGTGCTGGCTGGCAGCAGCCCCAGGCTCGTTTGGGGTGATGGATGGGTCATTACTCTTCCAGCCCTGGCTCCGTTTGGAGCTTGTTTCCCCCCCTCCCTGGACGGGAGGAGGGGGATGAATTTCTTCCATGGAAAGTCTGAGGAGCAGGAGGCTGATTGCTGAGCCCAGACAGGCTGATGTAATGCTGGAAAGCTGCTCCTCTCTCCAGTGACATCATTCCAAGGTTTGCAGGGCTGGTGTGGACACAGGGATCTGCAGGGACAAGGATGGAGTTTCAGGGGCAGGAAAAGCACCACAAAGGGGTTTGGGGAGGAACAGCAAATGGATGTGTTTGGGAAAGGTTATTTTCCTCAGCTTGAGCAGCAGGGAAAAGCCAAATCCTTGTGCTTTTGGGGGAGAAGTTTCCAGCTGAAGGTTTTTGGCAGCGTCCCTGAGCAGGATGGAAAAGGGATTTTTGGGAGCAGAGCGTGACAGAGCGCCCTGGCCCAAAGCAGGGCACGTTTCCCTTCCCTGCTCGCTTGGGAACCTCGTTCTACGTGGGAGGTTATTCACCAATTAGTCCTATTTGCATAGAAGTTAATTTTTTGCAGCAGGAGCCTGTAGACAAGAAAAAATCCTTTTCTGTTTACAAAAGGGGTGGGTGGGTTTGGAGTGTTGCAGCGAATTTGTAGGAAGCAAAGGCTCATCTGAGCCAAAGCCCAGGAGCTGGAGGAAGAGGGTGATGAGGCTGGTCAGGGTTTATGTCCTTGTCATCCTGGTGGTGTTCAAGCCGCTGCTTCTCTGCAATTTCAATCCTTTTTGCTTTTTTCCTGCCTTTTGCCACTTCTCCGAGGGAGGTTTTCCTGCGCCAGGACAGAGTAAAAACCCTTCCCAACTGAAAACCTCTGGGCTGACTCCGTGTTCACCCCCTTCCCTCGTCACTCAGGCCCGAACGAACGAAACACATGTTCCTCACACATCGTGAGGTCTTTCTATTCTTTTTTTTTTTTTCCTTTTTTGGAGGCAGTCTGGGCTGCCTGCCAAAACCCAGAGGAAAATCCAAGCCCACTCCAACCATCCCCAGCGTGCAGGTGTAGTCCTCGCTCTGACAGAGCCGAGCGGGCTCGAATGGAAATGTTCCCAATAAACACATCCCCCCGGGATGGGAGCTGGAAGAGGGGATTCCTAATGATTTATGCAGAAGATTGGACGGGGATTGGGGTGTCTGGGAGTTTTCTATCCCCTGCAAGAACATGGAAAAAAAAGTCCCTGACCGTGGGCTCGTTGTTCTGCACGCACAGCCAGCGCTGGCTGGGGCTCAGGAGGTCAGACCTGCCTTGAACAAACAGAGCTTTGGCCATTGCAGGGAAAAGTGTGGGGAAAATCAGTGCTGAAAGTGACTTTTGGGTGCTGTTCTCAGCTCTGGAATGGCTGCAAACACTGCAAGGATCTCCTGAGGCTTTGATGCCTCGCAGGAGCAAATTTATCTGTAGGTTTTGTTTGCCCTTCTTCCTACTTGCTGCTCAGAGCAGTGAAATCCAGACTGGGGATTCTCAGAACGGTGAAATCTGAGGGTGAAATCCAGGCTGGGGATGCTCAGAACAGTGAAATCCAGGCTGGGGATGCTCAGAATGATGAAATCTGAGGGTGAAATCCAGGCTCAGAATGGTGAAATCCAGGCTCTGGGGATGCTCAGCCTCCACTGCATCCAGTCCTGTTCCTTCATGGGTTTGCTTTGGAGAACCTCATTTATGAGATTAATTTCCCACCTGATTTTCAGGCCCCAGGGTGCACAAACCCAGCTCCCTTCCTTGGGATGAAAATTTAGGGCACTATTTCATGGAACCGTGCAGGTTTTATACTTAAAAAAAATCATGGAATACCCTGAGCTGGAAAGATCATCTTTCTCCAAAGATCATCTGAGTCCAAGGCAAGATTTTATTTTTTTAAATGCTGAATTTGAGGTGGCAGATGCTGTATGGGATAAGTGAAAACCCAAATAATTTTTCATGGACCCAATTAAAAACCCAATTGAAGAAATACTTTGGGTTGGGAACTTTAGCAAAGGACACATTTTAGTTTGCTGGAAAAAGAGGGAGAAAGGTGTGTGAATGAGAGGTGTCACACCTATGTTTGCACACCAGCTCAGCTTTCCATTCCCAGCTCTGTCCCAAGCAGCCAAATTTCCAGCAGTGGTGGGAATTAGCAACAGGAACCTGCACGAAGCCTCCTCCTCGGGTGGTCCCAGCAGGTCCCTGTTCCATGGTTGGGTGATTGTTGCCAGCCAGATGCAGGAAAATCCTTTTCCAACCAAAATTCGGTGTTCAGTTCAGTTTTCTGAGTGTGTCAGCAGATCTCCCCAGGTTGAGGGGTGTAATCCCACTTCTATCCTGAGATAACTTTGGCAGCCAGGTCTTTTTTTCCCCCATTGCCTTTAATCCCTAAAACCTGGATTCTGAGTTCACCTCCTGGGACAGAAAATGTTCCAAGTGCTGATTGAAAGCCTCTGTGCACACAAACCCCCCTTGATCCTGAGCCACCTTGGTGTGGAGGAAAGCTCAGGGTGGATCTTAGGGGTGGAAATCCTGTCTGTGGGGCCGAGGAAGAGGCAGCTCCACTTCCAGGTTAATTTGGCTCTGAGGGAAAAAAAATGGAGCAAAAGCAAGTTTTGGGTACCTCAGGAGGCTCCAGCTGCTTGGGGGATGGGAACAAAAAACCCTGATGTGCTCTGGAATCCAAGAGCCACCCTCTGGCACTGGGAGAGAGCCCAGGTGGCACTGGATCATCTCTAAGGTCCCTTCCATCCCAATCCATTCTGGGATCTCCTGCCTCCTCCCTTTCTGTCCAAAGAGCAGCTGCTCCTCCAGCCTCTCTTGTTCACCACCTTCCCCAAATCCTCTCTTTCCCTTCGCATCCCCGACCTCCCTTGTGGTGAGAGGTGGGAATGAAACCCTCTGGATCTTTGGGATCAACACCTCCCAGGCAGACTCTGCGACCCTTTTTTCACACTAAAACCCGAGAAAGTGCCTCTACTTCGGCTCAGTGAGTTCTCAAATGAGTAGCTTAATCCAAAAGCTTTGCTTTACTCCACATTTTCCACTGTCAGAGACCCCCTCACAATCCACTGGCCTATCCATCCTCCTGTGGGCAGCAGAATTCCTAATTTTCCAGAGATGAAAGGAAAATAAATCAATGAGAAACCAGAGCCAGGGAACGATGCGGAGGGGGAAGACACAAAGGAGCAGCTTTGTGCTGTGCTTGTAATGAGGGGGAATCTGTTTTTAAACCATCCCTGATGGTTCACACATATGTCACGGAGAAAGAACTCCTCCAGGAAAGAGCCAGCCCCGGAGCCCCGGGTTATTGGCTGATTATTTGATTTGGAGGGAGAGGGGGAACTTGGAAGGGTGTGAGCAGGGCCTGGGTGAGGCGGTGACATCGGGGGGATGGAGTTTGGAGTGGGAGAAAGGAATGGTGAAGGAAATGGGGAACTGGGGAGTGTGGTGAAGTCTGCAGGAGCAAGGAGCAGAGCAAAGGCTGGGCAGCCTCCAATTTGGGATTGCTTGGAGCTTTTGTAGACTGTGTCTCCTCCCCAGGAAAAACTCAACAGTCTCCTATGGAAAGCCTGGACACCAGGGCACTGCTCAGATCCTGGGTTGTGCCTGGGGATGTTTTGTGGTATCCTGGTTTAGGGCAAATTTGGGAAGAAACCTCCACATGGGGTTCCCCCCCAAAACCAAATTCAAACAGCCACTTCTTCCAACTGGTTCGGGAATAAGATTTCCTTGGAGAAAAGTGGAAAATAAAATTGGTTGTTCAACAGGCAAAGCACTCCCCAGCACAACAAATGAACGATACTAAACAACAAAACCTCTCGCTGCTCCCAAGAGGTGACAAATTCAGAAAGTCTCTCCCGTGGGTTGTAGCTTGGATCAAGCTAATCTCCCTCCGGCTCTGGGAAATGCCGGGGCCAGGCCAGGCCCGGGGGGCCACGGGTATGAGCTCCTGGTGCTCCTCTGGGTTTTTGTCCAGAGCAGGTTGGAACTCAGATCCAGTTTTTAAGGTGCAAAACTTATTTCTGAGCTAAACAGACGAATGGGGATACAGTTCAGCATCAGCCCAGGACATGCGGTGGGGATGTCGCCTTTGTAAGGTGACAGCAGGACCTGGAGAGTGGTGGCACAGCCCAGGCTGGCCTGGGCTACCTGGCGCTCAGAGAGCAGTGGAGGACAAGGGGAAACGGGGCCTTGGGTTTCTTCCAGGGATCCCTAATGAACAGGATGAGGAAAAATGGAGAAAATCTCTTTTTGAGCCTGGCCCGTGGAGCGCGGGGTATTGAGCGTGAGCGTTATTCGGGGTACCCCGCACACAAAACCAGGGGATTCTTTCAGAATTGCTCCTGGCCCCATCCTCTCCCCATCCCAGCATTATTCAGTGCCAGTTCCAGGGCTGGCATGGCAGGGCACACAATGCCAGCCATTCATTTGGCCCCATTCAGTTCGCACAGGCCTGGGCTGGGCTTTTGTGGGATTTTTCTTTTCCTTTTCATTTTTTTGAAATTTCCACGCTGGATGCTGAAGGTCAGGCTGACCCTCTCCTCCTTTATGTAAATGCTTCCCACAATGTGCAGGCCATGGTTTAATGCAGCTTTCCAGAGGGTCTAAATGAGGGTTTTGGGATGCTGTCCATGGGATTGAGCCTTGCTTGGCACATGGGGTGGCCCTCAGGGACAGCACCACAGTGTCACCCTGTCCCATTGCTTTGTCCCTGCATGGAAATTTCTTTTCCTGATTGTCAAGATGAGGCTAAAATTGCAAAATCCCATTTTTAGGTGCTCCCTGAGTTATCCTGCATAAGCATATCCAGGCAAGCAAACGTTTTGAGCAAGGATAAAGAGATTTTTTTTGGTGAATAGTCTCATTTGCTGCTTCAGAAGCATAATCTGACTTGATGCTTCAATTAGGGAACAAAACCACTCCGTGTGAATGTACCTGAGCCAAATCAGCTCCTGTTAGAAAATAATGGGAAGAAACTGCTGGAAAAACTGCTGCTGAGGGGTTTTTTCACACTGGTGGTTTTGTGAAAGCTCTGGAATAGAGAATAACTTAAGGAAAGGATAAAAAAACCCCATGTTTGAATTCTGAAGAGGTATCTGAGGGATAGATTTGGGGGTTTTGAGGGATCTCTTGCTGTGAAGTCCCTCTCATGGGGTGGGATTAATATTATAAACAGACGGAGGGTGCCTTGATTAAAAAATACCTGAAAACTCACTTTTGAGCAGCTTTTCGAGGATTCCTTTCAAAGTTATCCTCTGGATTTCCACTAGGAGTTTATCCTCTGGAGGGGGAGGAGGAAAAACCAGCTGTTCAGGGACCACATCATAAAGGTCTGGATGCAGAAGCAGTGGCAACACAGCACATGGTGATTGTGGGGCCTCTATTCTTAGGGCTGTAATTTGTGTGTAGAATGACACAAATGCTGATTTGGAGCCACAAAATGAGGAGTTTGAAGGCAGAAATCACAGAGTGCCAGGCTGCCGTGTGGTCGTAGAAGGGAAAAAATAACTCCAAGGAGTGTTTGGAGGGGCAGGAATGATTCCAAGTGTGCTGTGCAGATGGAGCAGCCCCTGGAAAGGCTCAGCTGAGGTGGCAGTGGCAGCCTGGATCTGCTGACAGGTATCCACAAACCCTTGGGTCTGCTGTATCCTGTGAATCCCTCTGGAATCTGGCTCAGCTGAGACCTGGACACGCTCCCTTTCCTCCTCCATCTGTCTTGGGGCTGGAAAATTGAGGAGAACGGGGTTTTTTTTTTCCATGGATAGGCACAAAGGCAAGGAAAACTGCTCATTTTGTGGTGCCTCAGCTCATCTTTTTCCAGCTGCTGTGGGAATTGGGAAGCTCAGAGATGCTCTGGGATTAGCCAGGCCTAGATTCCTTCTAATTTGTGCCTCGTGGTTGCCTCAGTTTCTGGTAGGGACATGAAAGGGGTGGTGGGGACATTAAAGAGATGTTTGGTGCGTGCCTGGGTCTGATCAGATGAGAGCTCACCACAGACAATGCTCTGGGATGATTCTTTTCCTGAGCTGTCTGCTTCCATGACATTTATAGCAGTTTAATTATCCTGAGCCTCTTTTCCCTGTCAGAAGTGATTGAAATCAGCCATCAGACGGAGGAATTATTGGGATAGACCTACACACCTGCGGCTGCACAGAGGGATCACCCAGGGCTTGATTTTTGGGGGGAAAACAGCCCGAAAAACGCAGTGTTACCTTAATGAACTCATGAGAGGAGAGAGCTTCCTCATGGCTGGCTTTAAACCTTCAGATGAAATCACTCCAGGTGGTTTCTGGTGCCCACAAGGTGAATATTTTGGGATGAACAGTTGTAAATAGAGTGGGTTGTTTCTTTGGTGAAGGTGTTTCTCTCTAGGAAATGCCTGCAACAGCTCTACTCCAAGTCTTCCTTCTGAGTAGGAACCTTGTAGGGAGAGATCCTGAGCTCCTTGTGGGGGATAAAAATGAACTGGAGGCCCCATTAACAGGAGAGGTTTGCTGAGGACCTACCCCAGGTCTGGGCTCAACATCCCCATTCCCTGGGACGTGGTGTGGCTGTGCCAAGCACCCTCCAAAGCTGCTTTCCTCCCCTTCCAGCTCTTCTCAGAACCGAGTTTCCCCCTTTTCAGACAAAACTGGACAGGGGGAACAGCAGGTCAGAGTCTTTGCTGTGCCCACGGGAGTTTGGGAGCAGCCAAAGAACACTGAGGTGTTTTGGGGGGTGGGTTCTGCAGGCAGGTTTTTTTACCTTTTGTTTTCTCTTCTCCCCCCGAAATCGAAGGGACACCTTGCCCAGCAGCTCCCAACTGAGCCAGCAGAGGAGTTATTTCTTCCAGTCAAACCTGGTTTGTGGCACGGGTTAATTAGATCCAAATTAGATCCAGTGCGAGGTTTCCAGCCCAGGGCAGTGAGAACCTCCGGTGGCTCAGCCCCAGCTCCTGTCCTGCAGGAGTGACAGAAATCTTCCAGAATGACCCAAATTTGGGTGTTTTTACCTCTCTCAGTGGAGGAGCTGGTTGAAGCCAGCACTGCTTGACACCTGAAGGTGTCACAAGGACAAATATCCAGGCTAAGATACCCAAAATCAGCCTCAGCCACGCAGTCACAGCATCACTGAGATGCCTCAGGGTCATCAGCACCCAGGGGACACCCAGGCAGGGGCAGCGGCATGAGTGGACATTTATAAACCACCTCTGAGGGGTGACCCACCATGCAGCTGCTGCTTTAGAGAGAAAATATTCCCTTCAATGGGATGAAATCTGAACTACAGTTTAATAAAAACCTGTGGCTCAGGTTCCTGCTTCTTCACATGTGTTTCTGATCTGCTGGGGGGGGCTCAGGCCATCTGCTCAGAGCACACAATTAAGAAGGAAAAGTCTAAAACCGCTCGTTTTGCAAATATAAAGACTGACTTTGCTCTCGAGTTTCATTTTCCTATTGTGATGTTCTCTCTTCATTGGGGTGGAGAGAAGTGGGGACTGTCAGGGGGTTCTTCTTGCCTTCCTTTCTATTCTTTGCCCTTTAAAGACCTGAACTGTGCCATTATTTTTCCCCTCTTTGCAGAAGAGCTGCAGAAACTTCTCATATTATTTTTGCCTCTCATATGATTTTTGCCCGGGTTAGCACGGTGCTTGGCCAGGGTGGAGAGCAGGAGGGAACATAAAGCAGCCTTTTGTCCCAGCAGCCCCTCTTCCAGTCCACCCACCCTTCCAGACTGGGACTGCAGAAACCATTCAACCCCATCCTGCTTTCCGTGGCCAGAACTGATTGTTTTGCACCCAAAAACCCCGGGAGATAAATTGTGGTTTGTTTAACAGACGTAAATATATAAAAATAGCCAAGCAGAGTGGCTGAGCAGGTTGTTGATTTAAGGATGTCTCTCTCTCTGCGTGTTTTTAGCAGCTTTGTTATTTTTTTAAGGCACCTTGGCTGTCTTTTCCCTTTCCTGTAGTCCCCACTGCTTGGCTGCTTTTCTCTGGCTGTGCCTCCCCGTCCCACAGAGGAGGTTGTGGGGCTGCTGAGGAGAAATGCAGACTGAAAACCCAGTTTTAAGAAGGACCTGGCTGAGCAGGGAAAGTGAAGTGGAAGTGAAAACCCGAGTCTTGCCAGTATTTGCTCCCAAAGGGCTGCAATGGTGATACCACCAGGTCCCCGGGGCTGGTGTCAGGCAGGAGGAAAAGCAGAAGCCACGGAATCGTTTTTCCTCAGGGTGGGTCCTGCTCTCTGGTGGAATTCCCTGCAGCAAACACTAAACCCCCACTTTTGTGCTCTGAAGGGGAGCACACAGGCCACGTCTGCTGGTTTGGAGCCCCAGGCTTGAGTCAGGGGACAGCTGGACACGTCCCCTGGCTGGGAGGGACCTGCCTGGCCCGGGATGTGGGGACAGGGTGCTTAAACCTCACTCCGCTTTTCCCTGCTTGTGTTCCCTACCTTAAATCTTCCCATTTTCTACAGGAAATCCCAGCTGTGGCTGCAGCCTGGCTCTGTCCTCCCATGCCATGCTGGAGGAGTAGGACAGCCTTGCTGAGGGATGCTGTGTCCTTCCCACTGTGCCTTTTCCAGCTTGGAAAACAGAAAAAAAAAAACCAACCCAAAACCCTGGAGAAATGCACTTCTAGGATGACCTTGCAGTCAATACTTTGTAGGTTTGCAGCTTTCTGTGCTCCTGCCAGCACCCCCTTTTTGCTGAGCTGCCTCTGCCTCAAGGATTGTTTTGCTCTCTGCCTTGTGCCCCCAAAGTTCCTGGATCTTAATTAAATGACACGTTGCTAATTTGCCTGAGCAGGGCTTTTGCCCACTCTTTTGGTCAATTTTTTTGACAAAGACTCATTCTCCAAGGGCTGGGCACTGGCAGAGGGCTGGGGAAGATGGATTGCCTGTGGAAGCAATGCTCCCTTCTGGAGCAGGGTGGGGTGTGCAGGTAACGCCTCACCCCAGCCCTGCAGCCCCTCAGGCAGGCAGGGCAAGGCTGAGGGAGGTGAAATACAGAGCCTGAAGCAGCCCCAGAGCTTGTGGGGATCTTCAGAGGGATGTTTGGATGTGTGTCTGAAAGGATGGAGGCCTCAGGTGAAGTGGCTGGGGTTGAAGCAGTGTTGGGTGGGAAGGGAAGGGGGAGTCTGGAGCTTGGCCCATCGTTAAATGTCCATTTGAGCTTGGTCAGGCTTGTGCATTTTTTCTCTCCTCCCCAGGGCATCTCTGGTCCCTACAGGAGAAGCTGTGGGGCAGGAGGTGGCACTGAGTGGAGCAGGGGCCAGAGGGCTGAGGAAAGGGGGAATTCAGAGCTGTCACAGGGGGCTGCAGAGAGCAAAGGGGTTTGGAGCTGTCAGCATTTGGTGAGGATTCCAGGGGAAGTGGCAGGAAAGAGCCAGCCAGGATTAATGGGTTTGACAAACTTGGGAAGGCAAGAAAATCTTTCCCTCGTTGAGGGTGGGAAGCTGGAAGGTGGCTGGGTCCTGGCAAGCACTGCCATGTCAATAATCCACACTGTGGTGAATCCGGGGGCTGTTGCCTTTGGGAATGAGCTCTGAGCTCACCAAAATGGACTTTGGCATCAGCTCTGGCTCCACAGCTGCTCAGAGGGTGCTCGGGGTTGTGCCTGCCGGGGAGTGTTTGTTTTAGGGCAGGGTTATTGACTCTGGGGGTGCTCTGGGACTGGGATGGGAAGCACCCACCTGGGAATGAACCTCGTGTTGGTGCCTCCTGCCCTGCCACGGAGTCCTTGACTGGCATTTGGGTGTTGGCAGAGCGACAGCTTCTTCAGGAGACCTTTCCAGAATTAGCAAAGCCATCTGGCTTTTGTTCCCCTCTGAGGGAATGGCTTGTCCTTCCCTTCCAGTGAGGAGTCCTTGCTAAACTGCTCCACAGTTGGGTTTGGGATAGCACACAGACAGACCTGAAGCATTCTGTGGGCTCTGCAAGCAGCCCTTTGCTCCAAAGTACCACTTAATTTTAAGGCATGAGTCTTAATTTAATCTTAAACAACAGCCATGAGGCTGCTGATCCAAGGATCCAGCAGTTCTGGGTGGAAGAAATAGGATTTGGTCTTGTGTTGGGGCAGGGCTGGGTGTTGGGGACAGCATGGAGAAGTCCCTGGGTTCAGGGGAGGGGACATGGAGGGGACCACACTTCCCTGCCCTGCTCCTTCACATCCAGCAGCCAGGAGGAACAGCGAGTTCACAGATCCTCACGTGATGGGAAATTGGCTTCCTCCCTGGGACTGTCATATAGAAAGGTTGAGAAATTACCAGAGAGGTTAATTACCATCGAGCCGGAGGGCTGATTTTCCTCTTGCTGCTGTGGTCAGGGGAAGAGGCTCGTGGGCTGTGATAATTGCTGTGTTTGTGTTCTGCGAGCCCAATCTCAGGGATGCTCCTGGCTGATCTGGGGCTGGGGGCGCAGGGCTGGGCTGAGAGGTTTCTTGGAGTCCCCACACAGAGATGCAGTGAAAAAGAGAAACTTTTCCCAGCCCCCGAGAGGGTTTGGAGCCACGTTTCATTCTGGTGGCACTTCTGTCCCTGCTCTGCTTAATTAAACCTGTTTTTTTCCAAAGAGGGCTGGGCAGAGGCTCCTTTCTGAGTGCCCAAAGCAGCAGGAGCTGCTCTTGTGGCAACCCCAGAGCAGCCCCATCCAACCCTGCAGCCCCTCCGAGCAGGATGGGGACACAAGCATCCAGCTGGACTTAGCCAAACCACCAGGAATTTGTAGCTGAGTCACGGCTGCGTGCCAGTGGAACCTTTTTTTTTTTTTTTTTAAATTTAATATTATTTTTCCAACTTTCAACTTTCAATTTTGTAGTGCAGCAGCTCTGGGAGCCCAAAGGAGGCTCTTTAGACACCGGCTGCTCTGTCTGGTGGGGTCACTGCTGTCCTTGGCTGGCCAGGAGAGGGCTCAGGACATGGGGACAGGGACCGGGGGGGATGGGGAGGCTTTGTTTGACCCCGTTGCTGCAGTTTTGCTGCTTTTCTGGGGCAGCTGTGTTTAAAGGAGGGACTCTGGGGTGCTCTGAGCATCTCCAGCACCTCTGATTCTCGTGGTTTCCATGTAGCAGAACTGGGGCCGTGGTGATTCCTGGGCCCCTCTTTGCTGATGTTTCCAACACCGCTGTCACTCCAGGCTGGAGCTGGGCTGTGTCCACAGCAGTGAGAATCCATGGGAAGTGCTGGTGACAGGATTTATCAGGTGGAACATCTGAAGGGCTGCCAGGCTGGCTCCAAGACAGGGATTAGGGGTTTTGGAGGCTGAGCTTCCACTTCATCCTGGAGTTGCACTGAACCCCTGCTCCTCTTCAGCCTCTGACTGGGTTCGGGGTTATGGAGCCAGGGAGTTTGTGAGGATAAATCTCAGTGATTCCCAATAATTGTGAAGATTTTATGTCACCATTGTTCACCCTGGGCCTTGTGTTTATGCAGTTTCAATGCAGGAGTTTCCAAAAGCACATCCAGCAGGATTTACTCTTAAGGGTGCTGAATCTCAGACTTTTGGGGTGATGTCCAGTTATTGATCAGTGGGAGCCCTGAAGAACCCCAGGATTTAGGGAGCTGCTGCCAGTGCCAGATGAAGTCACTCTGATCCTCCTTTCTAGATGTTTGTTTTTTTTTTCATTGAACCACAACGATTCCTCCTAGTTCCTGAAGTTGATGTCATTGGAAGTGATGTGACTTTTTTTGCATGCATATAGAATAAGCGTTAAAAAATTCTCCAGAAAGAGCTTTTCCAGCCTCATCTGGGAGCTGGCTGGGGAGTTGAGTTAAACTGGCTTTGATGGAATTTAATCCAAAAAGCAAATGAGTCATCAGGCATAAATGGCTTTACCATAAATGTCAGGCTGATCCTTACTGGTCCTGACAGTTAGCACTTCCATCTGTCTGGTGGAGCAAATGAAACCCCCACAACTCACAGTCCTGTTCAGAAATGCGCTGTCCTGCCTCTTCCTCTTCACCAGAAGTTTTAGGAATAAAGGCCAAACTGTGATTTATACCCTTCTTTAAACACTGCCTCTCCTCATAACTGTGGTTATTTGCAGGCAAAAAAAAAAAAAAATCGACTTTTTTATTCTCCACTTCAATTGTTTGGGTTAAACCAGCAAAACACAACTGAGCTCAGCCTCTGGATGCTCCAGTCACTGGAGGACTTACTTGCACCTCGTGCCCAATTCACTGCCAGGCCAAAAAAGAACTTTACCCACTGTGTGGGTGGCTGGAGGATGCTGCTGGTGACTCCTACAAAGCAACACCAGAGCGTTTCTGTCTTGCTCCCTGTCTGAAATAACTCATTGCTTGAAAACAAGTCTTTGATTTGGCTGGTCGGGTCTTCAAGCCACTTTACTGGTGCGTTTTTACGTCGTCTCTCTTGGCAAACCCTGTCCCACACAGGGCTGGGCGTGCGGATTAACGGGATCTTCGTTAGCGCTGCAAAAATCCAGCTGGGAAGGGGAATTTTTGGGTGGTTTGTGACCGAAACAGGGAAACAAACGGACACTTGAGGGAGGAACGGGAGCAGGGCTGGCTCCCCTTTGCCAGCCAGGATCCCTGGGCACAATTTATTAGCGGCAACACACTCGAGAGGACACAAAAGGCTCCCGAACCTCCCAGCGCGGCTCGCTCTATTTAAAGTCGGCTTTTTAAATCACAGAAATGGGGCTCTTGACAGCAGAGCTTTGTGCAGCTTTTGTGAGGTGCAGATAGTGGGGCTTTTTATTGAGGGCTAAATTAGCCCATTTTATTGTTTGGCGCTGAGGGATGAGGTCAATTGACTGGGAATCTTGCTAACAAGGTTTTTACTCCTGTCTGCTTTTTGCAAGTGTTAGCACAGGGTATCCCCCAGCGCTGGGTGCTTGCTGGGAATGAAACAAAGATGAATGGGCTGAGCTCTCCTCCTTCCCCCTCCCCTGAGCTGCCCAGCCCCTGGCTCTGTGCTGGGGCTGGGGTGCTCCCTGGGGCTCTCATTCGGCCCAAATTCGGGAGCCTCGGTTCTCTGGGGTTTTGCACGCTGGAACAAGACAAGGATGAACTTTGGGCAGGGTGATTGATTGGGTTTGAAAAGGAAAGGGGAAATAGCAGCCTGTGGAGCGATGCTGGTGAAGCGTGGTGAGCTCTGACGGAGCCGTCTGATGCCTTTTCCTGGCGCCCCCAGCATCCCAAATTTATTCAGTTACGCACTGATTTCCCCAAGTTCTTGACCCAGAATGAGCAGGAAGCTTCCCCTGCTCAGCCTCCCCCTCTCACTCAGCAGAAACTGTGGGGCCCACGCTGTCCTTTGGTGTGTTGAGCTTCCAGGGATTTGCAGGTGGTTTTTTCCCATATTTTCCAAGGCTGAGGATGCCCAAGCTCCCGCAGGGAAGCAGGGTGGGATCAAGGTTTTCTCCCCACGCATGGCTCAGGAGCTGCCATCAGCTGAGACTAAAAACAAACCCAGCTTTAGCAAATTCTCTTCTGCTTAATCTTTGGCACCATGTTTAGCCAAGATGCCTTTCCTTGCTTTATCTGTTCCTTGAGGAAACGCAGTTCCAGCCCTGGTCACTTATGGGATGCAGCCTATCAGCTCTCCATGAGGTGTAAATCCAACCTTATCAGGGAGAAAAAGCTTTTTCAGCCTCCCCTGCCCCTCGGAGACAAGTCCCAGGTCTGCTTTGGGGCTGGTTTATTTCAGCTTATCCCAACAGCACCAGGCACTTCCCATCTTCCCATGGAAAACGGGAAGCATTAAGCACCTGAGGGAGAGAAGGGCACAAATGGCTTAGCTGAGGTGTCAGGGAGGGGTGGCTGAGGTCCTGTGGGCAGAAATAGCAGCTGGAAGGGTTTTCACATCAGCCACAGGTTTCCTTGGCTGGGTTGGGTATTCCCTGCTGGAGGGAATCCCAAGGGAGCAGGTTTGGAGCTCTGGAGTGCCTTTGGAGACAGGGATGGTTCTGTAACTTATGGCCTGAGTAACCCCATAACACCCCCAGCACCCCCACCTCAGGGCTGGGGCACGTCCTGGAGGTGCCACCATGGCCCAGGTCCCCCGTGGGTCCTGTGGGCTGAGCTGCTTGGAAAAGGGAAATACTCTACGAGGCAAAAAAAACCTTGGAATTTTTTATTTTCCCAATACTCTAAGCCCAGTTTTGATGGTCACGTTGCAAAAGAAAAAAATGGAACGGTAATGGCAGGGCTGGATTTATACTTAAAAAAAAAAAAAAAAAGAAAAGAAAAAGGGAAAGGGAAGGAAAGATGTTTTAAAAATGGAAAATTGAAACCCACTTTGCAGAGGTTTCTGTTAATTTTGTAAAGGAAACAATGACTAATGGGCTTCAGTGAATGCTCCTTGAAGGGTGACTCGGGTAGGTCTGAGAGGTGCCCAGATGTTCACGAGCTGCTGCAGGGAGGGAAGTGACAACCTGGGAATGGAGGAGGGAGCTCCAGGCAGCTCTGAGCTGCTCCTTTCCCCCAGCTGATGTGTCCAGGACTCCTGGCAGCCTCCTTTCCCAGCAGATCTCTGCCCAAAATGTGAACAGCATCCCCTTTTTTGGGGGGGAGGCAATCAGTGGGACACGTCCGTGATCCAGCGACACCAAGGCAGATTTGGCCCATAATTTCAAAAATATCCTTTTCCACAGGGCTGTTTGCCAGTCTGGCCAGGCTCCCTTTGCAGCTTCTGGTTCCTATTACTGCCCAAATCATCCTCCCAGTTTTGCTGTAACGTTCCTGCTTTTCCCCCTGATGCTTTAGCCATGTTTGTCTATTATTAAATAAGAATTTTTTTCCCTCCCCTAAGTATCAGCTCCAAGCATCCAAGTAGTAGAGTCTTATGTAACTGTCTGCTGAATGAACTGGATTTTGGCATCGTGGTTGAGCGGCGTGGTGGCTCTTTAGGAAACTCGAGAGCAGTTTCTGCTCTGACCTTTGGGCTGAGGCTGCGTCGGGCTTCAGGGAGCAGCTGCTCCATTAACCAGCCCTGGTGCTAATGAGCTTCCTCTGCACCTGGTTTTTAGTAAAAATAAAAGCCTCCCTTTGGCTCTTTTCTGGGTTTATCAGATGCATTTCTGATCTCTCGCTGTGTCTGTTGCGGGTGGAACATCGAGGTGAGGCAAGATGTAAAAAAAAGGGGAGGTGATGTGTGACCAGCTGGTGGGGTGGGAGAAGCAGAGAAGTTTTGAGGCCAATAAGCAGTTTTTGGGACTGGACAGGGTGACTCTGGTGCCCTGCACAGGACCAGGTGGAAAGGAGTTGTTTTGTTGCTGATTTGGGGGGTACAAAGTTCTTTTCTCTTTTATTTTTCCTGCACCTGCCTCGCTTGGGGCTGTCAGTGCTGTCGTACGGGGTGATTTGTCTTTTGGGGAGGTGGATTTGGGGCTGGGCATGGAGCACAGTGAGGTTCACGCCTCGTGGAGCAGCCCAAGAGCAGCAGCTTCTCCCTGGACGTGGAGGCTCTCCCCTGGCTCCTCTCAGGAAGCTGGCCCTGGCACGTGTTTTGCTTTTCATTTCTTTGTGTTTCTGGCTTTGATTGCAGCCTCGGGCTGGTGTCTCCACAAGCACCACCCATCCCTGACCCTCTGTGCCTCCCTCCCTGCAGGGTGACATCCAGCAGCTCCTGATCGTGGCGGACCCGCGGGCAGCCCTGGAGTACTGTGAGCACTACAGCCCCGACTGTGACACCGCCATCCCCGACTCCCCCCAGTCCCAGGACCCCAACCAGGATGAATACGTGAGTCTCTCGGGATGGTTTGGGGCAAAATCACCAATATTTGGGTTTGTATCACCCTTGCAAACACTCCCTCCTCCCGCTCAGCTTCCCCACGACCCGTCTCCTACGTCCAAGACAGAGCTTGTTTTTAGGATTTGCAGGTTCTGGGTTTGGCTCTCGGGAGTTTCCCTTCTTTCTGAGCTCCTCCCATTCCCAAAGACTGAAAGGAACATCTTTTTGGAGCTCAGAAACACAGGAGAGCCAACGTGAGCCAAATGTGGATTATTGACCTTCCCTGGCAGCTCCAGTCCTGTCCAGACCAGCACCTGTTCCTAAATTTCAAGTTATCCTGTTGGACTTATAAAAGAATTAAATAGTTCTTTCTCAATATTCTGTGAAACAACAGGTGTTAAAGGAGGGAAAACCCTTTAGGGTTTTTCCCCTGGATTTTCTTTGAATTTCATCTTGGCAGAAATGCACCCAAGTCACCCCTAGGAGCTCCTGTGCCCAATAATTTTTGTATGAAGAGTTCACCCCAGGCCTTTTCTTCAAAAAAAGGAAACACAATAAAAAATGCTGGTGCAGGATGCATTTGTATGTTTGCTGCCCGGTCAGAAATGTCTGGGTGTGGCTGGTTTTTAATGAGCATCACCTGAATTTTGCCCTTTTTAAAGAGGTCTCATCTTGCTGCCGTTGCTGTCTGGCATCCTGAGCCACTCTCTTGGGCTGATTTGCTTTCAGCTGAGCCCAGACCTGCAGGGTGAGGGAATCCCCATGAACCAGTAATGCCATCAGCCCTCCCAGTTTATCTTTGGGATTAAATTAATCCAGCACCTAAGCAGGGCTTTGGGATGCTCACGGGGAGGCGCAGCCTCGGGGAAGCACCGCCACTGCTCCGCCAGCGCTTCTGGAGAAACAATAAATAAGACAAATAAAACAGCACTTCAGTGGAAATCTGTGGCAGCAGGAAAATAAAACTCCTCTCTAGGAGCCAGCAGTCCAACAAGAGCTGGCTTGTCCCGAGGCTGTGTTGCTCCATGTAGGAATAACTCCTCCACGCGCCGGCGGCCGCTGCCAGGGAGAGCTGGGCTGGCGAGGAGCGGGGCCGTGCCCGGCTGGAACCAGCGCCTTTGTTTGGGTTTCCCGCTGAAGGATGACTGACGCCTTGTGGAAAAGGCTGCAAGGATCCGCTTTTCCAAGCCCTCCTGCCTGCAGGCCGGGCGGTGGATGGGAAGGCACTGGGATGCTGTTAGTGCAGGAGCGGTTGCTGTCTGCCCCTCTCTCAGCGGCTCAGGGGTGGCAGATCTGGGAGGCTTCAGCAATCCAAGGTTGAACAAATATCATAGAGTCACTGGCTTGGGTTGGAAGGTTGGAGTTAAAGCTCCTCAAATTCCAACCCCTCGCCATGGGCTGGGTCGCCTTCCGTGATCCCAGGTTGCTCCACATCCAAGCTGGCTTTGGACACTTCCAGGGCTGGGGCAGCCGCAGCTGCCCTGGCCATTCCAAGGCCTCCCCACCTTCCCAGGGAAGCATTTCTCCCAGATATCCCATCTAAACTTGCAGAGAGAAGCCGTGACGTCCAAAGGAGCTGGCAGGGACGCACCGGGTGCTCCCACCTCATTTCCTGCTTCTCCTCTCCTTGCAGTACACGGACGGGGAGGGAGAAGGTGACACTTACTACTACGAGTACCCCTACTACGAGGATGTGGACGAAGCTGTCAAACCAGAAACCCCCACCACCAAACCCGGCCCTCCTGAGGTGGCTGCTGGGGAGAGACCCGAGACCAAGCAGGTACCGAGGCGGGTCCTGGCAGGGGTGAAGGTGATGAACCTCCACAAAAGGGCAGGACGGTTTCGGTTTCTCTGATCGCGGTGTTTTATTTCCCGCGTTTTTATTTTATTTATTATTTTATTTTATTTTTATTAATCCAACAGGATTATCCAGCTGCCACAGCACCCCCGGAGAGAGGGAACCCCGGGAAGCAGCCCAAGGAGGACGGAGCAGTGGATGATCCCCTGGTTGATGAGTACAACTACGAGACCATCAACGAGGAGTATTTTACCCCAATGCCCTACGAGGATCTCAACTACAACGAGGAAATCGATCCCCAGGGTGGCCTCACTGAAAATGCAGTGGAAGCTGAACTCCCCACGAGCACCGTCGTCACCTACAATGAGACTGATGTAATTTTAAGTCATTAATTTTAATTTTTCCTTTTTTTTTCTTTTTTTTTTTTAATTAATTCTGCTGTTTCATAGCCCTGGAAGCAATGGAGACGGGAGCAGCCAGATGGTAAATCCGTAAGTGGTTCAGGCAGCTGCAGGGAGAGGAAGTTTCTTGTAAAATGTTTTCACTCCAGATTTTTCAGGGTGGGGAACACAGATATTTAGAATTTGGTTAAGGATTATTCCCCTGGAAAAAGCTGCTCATATTGACATCTGCATTTCCTCGGGTGAAGTGGTTGTCTGACAAAAAGAGAAATGAGGGTTGCTGTTAAAATCTCAGTTAAAGCCCTTTATCCCAAAGTTATTAATATAAATCCTTAAAATGTTGATTTGCTGGAGAACATCAATATTTTTCATTTTGCCATTTGCACTGAAAAGCATCTTCATGTTTTTCAGTTTTTTGGGGGTTTTTTTTTCAAGCATTTCAACACTGTGACAAAGCCTTGATTCCAAAATGCTGCATCCACCTGGTGTGAAACCCCTTCATTCTGTGCATGGATCCACTCAGAGCTGGGATCAGCCCAGACCCCAAAGCTTTTTCTGTTGGAATATTTAACTTTTACCTCCCCACACTTCAACATCCTTCAGCTGAACTGCTGTACTCGAGTCTCTCCTGTGCTCAAGACTTGCCCAGTTCTTGCTTTTTATGTTGGTGCTGAAACAGGTGAATGTTGGTGCGACTGAGATGAATTTTTGGAGAGCTGGGTGCTGTGGAGCTCACAGAGCAAGGAAATAATGACATTAAATGGGCAAATCCTTCATTATCCAGGAGCAGCAGCAAGGGAATCAGTGGTGGGATAACATGGAATTGTTCTCTGAGCAACCTGCTCTAGTG
>WAAG01064806.1:17865-42881 GCA_013390105.1 Tichodroma muraria | reverse complement strand
AAAAAAAAAAAAAAAAAAAAGGGAAATAAAGAGAGGTTTCTGTGCATCTCCCCCACTCCTCCTGAATGCACATTCCTTGTTTTGTGTTCCACATACCTCAGGTCCTCACTATTCATTTCACACATGATTCCCACACATTCTGTGTAGATGGAAATAGATATCCATTTGTTAACACAAAGGAGATCCATTTTGGGATACATGGAGGTGTGAAAGCCAGAAACAAGGTCAAAAAACTTCATCCAGGCCTTTTGAAAATCGGAATAATGATCACAGAATCATCAAGAGCCCTTCAGCATCACCCCAAGCCCTGTCCCCAAGGGCCACACCCAGACTCCTCCTGAGCACTGCCAGGGACAGCGACTCCAAACCTCCCTGGGCAGCTCAGCCCAAGGCCTCACCACTCTGACAGGGAAATATTTTTATTTTTTTTATAATCTCCAATCTGAACCCCTCCTGGTGCAATTTGAGGCCATTTAAATGCCTCTTTCATTCCTTGGGACACGGCAGAAAAAAACAACCCCCACCCTCACTCCAACTTCTCCAAGTGACAATCTAGCTATAAACTGGAGGATTTCCTCCTTTTTTCCACACAGGCTGTGTCCAGGTAACTCTCAGCCCCACTGACCCTTCCACTAGTGATATTTCAAAGGGTTTCTCTTCTAAGGCTTCTCCTTTAGTGTGATTCCAGATGTGCCTGAAAGTTACACTGTGACAGAGACTATAAGGAAATTTAACAGAAAAAAGCCTTTTTGCTGAACATAATATTCTAGCTTAAAGTCTATGTATTTTCATCAAACTAGGAAATACTTTTCAACTAAACAACAGCTTTTCTAAGGAGAAAAATGTAGCTATTATAGACTGAAATAATGTTATATTGGTGGATTAGGTTAATATAGAAATTCAGGTGATATTCCCAAGAGTTAGGGAGAGTAAAGACCCTTCCTATATCTCCTTCACCCTTCCTCACTCCCATCAACTATAAAGGACAGCCCAAGTTCAAATCCTGTCTTTGCTTTACTCCAAAGGTAAATCCAAGATTTCTCACTCCAAGTCTGTGTTGCATAAAAAGGGGAACATATTTTATACTCAGCCGTTGCTTCTCCCTTTCTCTTTTTTTTTTTTTTGGGTTAAAAACCCAAACTGTTATTATTTTTAGTCAGTAGAATTTGTTGGATCTTATTTTTAATTGCTAGATATTCTGAAAAAAAAAAACCATCCCATCTGCATCAATCTGAGGACATTTTCCATTTTTCTGCTCAAGCTGTGATCTGAAAGCCAGTTGTTTACAAAACCATGGTATAAGGCAAATTAGGATGCCTGAAAAGGAATGCTCTGACAGAACTGCTAGGAAATTTTGATTTTTGCCAATAAGTTCTTTGTGTCCATCTTGTTCATTGCTGGCTAATTACCACCTTTGCAGACAATCTACATGGTTAGATCTCCTTGGAAACTAGCAAGGCTAGGAAAAAAATAAATATAAGTCTCTATATTTGAACTCAGAAATTGTTTTTTTAGCACTGAATTAGGGCCAAATCATTTCTGATGTCAACTGATCACAGTATTTACACGAACAACATTCTCTCAGAGGAGAGGCAAAATATCTTTCTTAGCATCTGTCCACTTCTAATGGATCCCCTGTGAGCACTGGAGAACGTATCCATGGTTTCAGAAAGAGAAATGTGTGCATTGGACGGCTGGGAAAATATAAAAAAAATATAAATGTGCTCTCCCATGCCATGACAGAGGGAGCACATGAGCCTGGGGATCCATTTCTCACCTATTTCTGTGTAGCCTGGCATTAGAGCCCTTGGAGGGTCTAACCCTGTCTACTCAAAGACCATTGCTATGCTTTAACCTGAATGAGGGAAGGGTTAAATGGGATATTGGGCAGGAATTCCTGACTGTGAGGGTAGGGGGGTCCTGGCCCAGGGTGCCCAGAGCAGCTGGGGCTGCCCCTGGATCCCTGGCAGTGCCCAAGGCCAGGCTGGACACTGGGGCTTGGAGCAGCCTGGCACAGTGGGAGGTGTCCCTGCCATGGCAGGGGTGGCACTGGATGATCCCTTTCAGCCATTCTAGGATTCAATGGGTTTGCCAGACTTCCAGATTTCCTGCTATTATCCGAATCCACAGCCTCCCAGAGGCACAAGCTACAGAAGCCACCACCTGCTGTTAAAGGAAAACTTACTTGTTTTAAAACTAAAAAGCTTCACCTGTTTTAAAACCAAACTCATTGTGTGAGATCCATGGGATTTCAGCCTTCACCCTCTTTAGGCTGAATATTCCAGGCTTTCCTCAACATTTTTTTGATGGCCTGTTCCACTATCCCAGGTTGCTCCAAGCTCCATTCAACCTGGCCTGGGTAACTTCATTCTGGACAAAGAGAAGGAAGTTACAGCTGAAAGATAAAAGGCTGTTTTGCCACCAAATTTAAAAGGAATTAAACAGAAATATTCTCCATCACACACAGACAACTCTCTCACCCTACAAACAAACTCAGACAAGGCTGGATCCTGCAAATTCTTTCCTGTCAGCCCTCAAATACACACACACACAAAATCCCCTCAATCTGCTGCTGTAGTGCCTCCTTCCTTCTTCCTTCCTTCTTCCTTTCCCCTTCCTCCTTCTTCACCAGCTGCTTCTCTGCACTTTCTCCTTCTCTCTGTGTAAAACATACACACCACAGTCCCAAATATTTCACCCTGCCCACCATTCCCCCAAATCTTGGGCATTCCAGCATCCTTATTTCTTTCCCGCACATCCGTGTCCTCTGATGCTTCAGTGCAAACCAGAGCACGACCACACCTTCAGGGAAGGCCCTTTGAAGTTTTTGCCATGTCACTAAAAATGAATCCAGGTGCATTTCTGCCATGGAACGTGCTCTGATCTGGAAGACCTCACATGCAACTTGTCCATATGGAGAAAGTTTGGGCATCTACAAAGCCACCAGTCCACTTCTAGACCATCCAGGTGGGCTTGATTAATTTTTTTAGACCATCCAGATTAAGCCCCATCAGTCCCTTCAGGATGGACCCCAGGATTTTTTCCCCATGGAAAGGGTGGCCAGGCCTTGGCAGGGGCTGCCCAGGGAGCTTTGGAGCGCCCAGCCCTGGAGGTGTCCAAGGAAGGGCTGGAGGTGGCACTCAGTGCTCTGGGCTGGGGACAAGGTGGGGATTGGTCACAGGTTGGACTCGATGATCTTAGAGGTCTTTTCCAACCCAAATGATTCTGAGGTTCCATGATCATTCCTGGAAAAGCATTTCCATTCTGCCACTGGCCTCCACCTCACGGATGGGCCGTTGAGTTATCTGAAAAGTTCTAATGAGCTCCCTTTACACGGGAGAAAACCAGAAACCTTCCCAACACACAGCCTAATTTGTTTGCAAATGTTCAAGCCTTATTTCATGCACTGAAAGCATGAAAGCTGCTCTGAAACAGCCAATGTCTATTTTTACCACCTCAGTTCTCCATTTAATTTTGGGTTTGGGTGCACAAGAAGCGCATTCTCGTTACCAATCTATTCATTTATCAAAAGCTCCCATCTGTGGGCTCAGTACTTCTGTTTGCTGTTTTCTCTTTAGAAGGTCAGCTCCTTTATCAACTATTTCTTTAAATGAGTCTGTACCTGTCTAGAAAAGACATGAAATTCACATTTTAGTGCAGCACTTTCCTTGTCTCACTGGCAGCTCTAACAAGAGCAATCTGTATTTCTGCTGTCCATGGACACATCCCTGAAAGGCAGCTTGCTCATTTCACTTTCCCAACACAACTCAGGAGAGGTGGAAAAAGCAGAAACTCCCCTTTTTCTCTCAACACTTCTGAAGGCTACAAAAGCTTTGAATTATTTGTACTCCCACTGAGCTTTGCCTGCTCCAGAAAGGATAGATGGGCTTTGCAAGCTGAACGTACCATCTAAAATCTCAATTATTTAAAAAAACGTAACACCAGTGCGGCCTGTTCTGGTGAGATCCATCCATACCGTAGAAGTAAAACATAATTCCACAATAGCATTTTGTTTTTATGTTGAACTCTCCATTCAGCCACCCAGAATCAAAGATTCCCTTAGATATTTGCAGGAAATTGGATGTTGCAATCTGGGATAATGGGAGAGTCCAGCACTGCCAAATCTTTTCCACTTTTTCCAAAAGGTTCCAGTTAGCCCTCAAAGGACCTTATTTTTAGAGAGGAAACTGGTGACTAGTGCATGGAAAAATCCTGGGGAATGATGGATTATTTTTAGCCAGATTAGAAAAACCTACAGGAAAAATCAAGGGCAATCAAAAAGCTTTTATACTTCTTAGCAAAGTAAGAAAAACAAGCAGAAAACCCCTACTTTACCCAAAATAAGGATTACAGAGTTTTTCACATAATCCCTTCATTCTGAGTTTAGTTAATTCTTCTGAGCAACTTTGTTTCCTAAAGTTGGGTAAAATATTACTGTGAAAAAGAAGTACAAATCTGAATTATGAAACCATTGTTAAAAGTACCAAAATTTCAGCATTTCACAACCAAAATAAAACCTTTTTGAAAGTTCGAAATTAAATGCATTTTCTCTTATAAAGTATTTTGAAAAATGCTGTTAGCCAAATCAAATCCAATTTACAAAAATATTTCTGTGCTTCTAATTCTTTTTTTATTTTCACTACTTATATCCCTCTAGCAAAAGATAATGGCAATTAGAGCAATTATAGCAATTTCACAGCAACTCCTTTGAGATTTTTGCAAACAAATTTATAGACCTATTTACTTTATTATGTATCTTAAGTGAAATAGCACAGTAAATGGTAATTTAGACACCACTGAATTGCTTATTTCAAGACAAAATGTCATCATTTGTTAACATGGAAAGATTTTTTTTTTGTGTTTTTAACTTATATTTCTACTCTTGTTGTGTCTGATATTGTCCTTGCATGAATACATCTTTGAATAACTTCTTAGATGGGTATAAAATGAGTATAAAATCCTGTGGAGCTGATGTTCATTGCAGAAAAAATATGAGGTTTTTCATTCAAATTAAACAAAAGTAAGAAAAAATCTGGATTGAAACCAAACATATGCTTACTCAAGCTTTTACTTAAAAATAAAAAGCACAAATTGAGTCAGTTTAATTTCCTCGCTCTCCAATTGTTCTGAGGACAAATCCACAAAGTCTGACCTAAACTAAGCTGTGGTTGAGGGTGGAATTCCCTGCATGGAAAATGAGAATCAGGCAGGTGTAGCCTGGAAAATCCAAGCACACAAAGCAGGAGCAGGGGTTTTTCCTTTTGAAGATACTTCACAGGGACATGGAGGGGAACAGTGATTTGAAAAAATATTTGACTGGAGCTTTGGGAGCAGCAACACTCATGAAAGAAAAGAAACTTTTCTTGTAGCTCCCTCTTATAGAGATGGATTTCTTGGCGTCCAATGGTGTGGTTAACTCAGCCTGTTTTCATTACATTGGTAGGAATTTAGTATTTCTGAGGGCTCCAAAATCTCACTGAAGTTCTGAAAGAGATCCAAAAGCTGAAATACCAACCACAGTTTCAGAAGTGATTCAGAGCAGGCCAGACAGGGTGATGGATAAGGCTCATTTCCTTAGGAAACATTGCTAAATTGCCATTCTGAACTTAATCATTTCCAGCTTATCAAAACACCACAGCCTGAAACCAAACATTGACCCAGCTGAAATTACGGAGGGATTTTAAAAATTTCTTTTTTTCTAAATGCAACTTCCAGCCTGATTTCTCAGTTATTTCCTCCACTGTGGTCTACAAACTGCATGAAAGGGGCAATCATCAACAAGAAACCAGGTCTTTGTATTTCACTGTGACTTCTTTTGGCAGGGAAAAGGGATGAAGGCAGTGATGGCCTCATTATTTAGCTTAAAGAAAGCAGCCAAAATCCCAGTATCACCTGCAAACATGGAGAAGGAGCAGCATGGAAGGAACACAAGACCTGTAGAGATAAACTAATTGTAAGAGGGGTAATTGCCTGGCCCCTGAGATATTATTTGAGGCAATATTTGGATGCCAGAGATTGGGTTTGCATCTTAGGCCACCTCAACCAACAGAAAACTGTGAATATCCAGCAAGTCACCACCACGAGGGACAGCAGAAGCCACAGAAATGTTGTTTCCCCAGCATCCACGTGAACATTCCAGTAATTTTTCTTCTCAAGTGCGTAAAAATTAAAATCATGCCTGATTTTTGTAAAGGAGGAGCATCCTGCTCTCCTTAAATAGAAGCAAAAGCCATCAAAATCCTCCTTTGACTGCAGGGAAGTTGTCAAGAAAGAAATCTCCATTACCAGATTTAAAAAGTAATTATAATTCTTCTCTGTTTCAATTTCTCCAGTCTTTTCAACCCCTTCCTTAGCTTTGTGCAACAGTAATTGCAGCAAGCAAACCAATATGCTTGGACAGTGTCTGTGACCTGAGGGCAGCCAGATTGGCTGGAAACTGAGTGAGGAAAAGAGCATAATTTCAGTAAGGAAGTTTCTGACATTTTTTTCATTCTTCTTTTAAGAATTGGACGGCAGGAGGAATCACATATCTGTACTCCAAAGTCATTCTGTTCCCTGTAGTCTGTATTTTTTGGGGGGAAAAAAAATAGGAAATTGACAGTTTCTCTCAGCTCAAACACCTCGTCTTTACCAGTGGGATTTGAGCTGTTCTCTTAAAATTTTGCTGCCCAAGGAAGCTGCAAAATTGGTATCAGAGTGCAGTCAGGAGTGTGTAAATATTTGCTTTGCATTGTAGCAAACCCACACCTGACCCATGGTGCCAGTGCTGGGGCTTTCCTCAGCCAGTGACAATCGTGACCTAAGGAAAGGTTATTCAGTGCAAACAATGCTTTGCAGAGAAAAAGTGAACACTCTCAAAGTCCTCCTATATCCTCTAACCTGAAACTGATGAGATCCCAGTTTCTTTATCAACACAGAAACTCTTCTGCCCCTTTTGGTAGGAAAGTTCTAGAAGCTCTTGGCCTTGGACCATTGCATAAGTTATTGGTTTCACTTGACTGCTTCAGCATCTTGATTGAACCAGGTCCTTTCTTTCTGACCAAAAATATTCCTCTCCATCATTCCTCTGCATTATATTTACAAGAGTTCATTGATCAAAGCAAAGGAGCTGTCAGAGTGTGTTGGCCCAGTCAAGGTGGTTCCAGCACCTGCCCAAGGAGCCCTGTGAATATTCAGGCACAAGGCTGCCTCAAGGTTACTCAGCAATGCAGGAAAATATTGAATTTGGCTATGCCAAGGATGAAGATTCAAGTGAAAACACCCTGATTTCAGGGAAAAAAAGGGGGAAAAGGACAGGAACAGAGTTGAGATAGAAAACTCAAAGCAAAGAGAGAGGGGCTGGCTTCTCCTGCCAGCGTGAAAATGGGTGACAACAGCTCCTTCTGAGAGGCTGCATTTCTCTCCTCTCTGGTGACCTAACTGGACACACAGAGTTTGACAAGCTGCCTGCCTTGATTTCCAAACTTTTCCCGTGCTGGAATGTGCACCAGCCTCAGCACCAAGCTGACTCCATCTACAGCATTAAATAAAACTGGGAATTGTTGTGCAGCCTTGAGACCAGGAGGTACAGGATGTCCACGTCACACTGCAGAGCACCTGGCCCTGAGTCTTGTGGGGACTTTCTCTTGGGTTTAAGACATAATTAGTTTATTAATAGTGATTTTTTTTTGCCACTTCAAATTATCTGGAATGAGGTGAGGTCTGTGTTGAGACCAGGGGTTTATGTTGCTTTAAGCAGGGGTGAGATGAGAGCCTGTGGAGGTGTCTGAGGGAGCAAAGGTGGAATTGTGTTGGCAGATAAGAGTGAAAAAAAGCCAAATCTGATTCAGTCTAATCCATGCTTCTGAATGGGAGCACATCCTGTCTCCCAAACCATTCCCAGGTATTTTCTCAGAGCATTAATTGGGCCAAAGCCAAAACAATCAGTTCGCTAAATTAGCAGTGCAATCACCACTGGACAGGGCAGCCAAACTTCTATTTACACTTCCAGAAACAACCAGGAGAACTCCCCAGATATCTGAGATATTACATAGTGAAGAATTAAATGAGTCAGAATTATCTACTCTGAATATTCTGATAATTCTAGAGAGTTATCTATTCTCTATTCTATGAGTAAGAATTACCTATGTGAAATGTTTAGGCCAGAATTATCTACACAAAATAGCTCAACTGATGAGCTCATTTTTGTTCCCAGAGTTTTCAGCTGGAAAAATTGTAATGGGAAAAAAAACCTCAAGAAACTCTTCTCACAAGAGTTGGGAATACTCTTTTTCCATGTAATCAGTAAAGAGAATACATGGAGAAATCAGGATTTAACCAGCCCTCATGTAACTTCTCTGGAAGGCTGAGCTCAGGTGCAAAAAAGAAGCTGCAGAGAAGTTGAAGCCCTACTCTTCTCAGAGGTGCAGAGGGAAAAACGAAGAGCAATGGACACAAGCTGCAGGGAAGGGAATTCCAACAGGATACAAACAAAAAGAGAAGTCCCCGACGTGAGAGAGAAAGCGCTGGGACAGGACCCAGAGAGGCTGTGGACACTTCCAACCTTGGCCCTGAGCAGGGCAATCCAGAATCCCAGAATCCCCGAGGTTGAAAAAGACCTCCCAGACCATGAAATCCAAGCTTTGCCCAGTGCTCACCTTGTCTCTAGCCCAGAGCACTGAGTGCCACCTCCAGGCCCTCCTTGGACACCTCCAGGGCTGGGCACTCCAAACCTCCCTGGGCACTCTCTAGAATTCGGTTCTGTGTTGAGCAGCACATTGAAACCTTTAGAGGTTCCTTATGACCCAGAATAATCACTGATTTAAGCAGATTTTGAATTAATTTATGGATTTTTTCTAGCAGTTAAAGCATATAAATACAGTTTAAAAATTATAGCAATAAGGTCAATACAGGTCTTCCATGCTCTCTCCTTTTCCTGGTACACACCCATAGAAAAGAAAAGCTGAGTTCTCAGGAGATTTTTGAAGAAATTTTGTAACTGACAAAAAATTCTGGCATTCAGATGCCTGATAGCAACTGGCAGAAATAATTGGGGTTGAATAACTGGAAAAAGAAGTCTCAGGGATCACATTAGACAAGGACACCTTGCAGCAAGTCAGGGGACACGTCTGACCCTGAGGCACCGGAAGGCAAATGTGTGGCCAGGATTTGCAGCACCACAGTCCACCAGTGACCCCTGTTACCCCTCTGGCAGCACCCGGCACTAGTTTGGCACATGGAAACACCAGAGAAGAGCCCAGCTCCGGTGTTGCCAGGTGGCCCAACTCAGGCTGGGACACCTGGGCTGTCTCTGCTGCTGTCCTTGCGCCGCTGCTGGCAGCAGCACTGACAACATTAAGCATTTTCCAGGTGCAAAAAATGTTTTATCTCAGCTTTGTCACCTTCTCAGAGGAAACAGGGCTCTGAGGAGGCTGATTTCTGCAGCGGTTGTGGATAGGACAAGGGCTTTATGGAATTATGGAATCGCAGAATGGTTTGGGTTGGAGGGACCTTAAAGATCATCCAGTTCCAAGGGCAGGGACACCTTCCACTAGTCCGGGTTGCTCCAAACCCTGTTCAACCTGGCCCTGGACACAGAAATACCTGCTCTGAAGCTCCAGCTCAAGCTTTTCTGGGAGCCAAAACCTCATAAAAGACTAATCTGACAGGAAACCTCTCCTTGTTCCAGAAATCTGTGTTCAGTGCCAGGCATTTATTCTGAGGATGGCTCTGAATAAAGGCTGACTCCAAGAGCTCAGACTTCAGGTAGCAAACAAGTTTCATACTCGAATTTGGGGCCCACAGCCTTGTGAAAGGCTGGAGATGTTGATAATCAATGGTCTCTGCACATCTTTGCAGGTTCACAACCTTCTTTACATTGCCACATAAATGTCACCGAGCCAAGGCTGTTTGGCTTCCCCGTGATTCAAATGAAGATAAATTTAGCAAAGCAGATGTAAAAACAGCATTCTGGAGCCTTCAGTGGTAAATTCTGCAATGAAGTTGGTTAGAATCCAAGGCAAAAACTACAAGGTCAAATGACTACCAAAAATGGAGTCGTGTGTTTTTAAATTTGAGTTATCAGATTCATTTTTCCACCCTCCATAATAAAAGGGCCAAGAATCAGGAATGAACAGAAATATTTGTACTGCAGAGACACAAAGTGTTACTCAGACTGATTTCTTGCAGCTGTACAGGTTTAAAAGGAATGAAAATAGTAGTACATTATTTTTATCAAGTTGGATTAGAAGGCAGTGATGAAGCAGGTAATGTGAAAAAAACAAAGTATCATCCTTACAGTCTCTTTTCTAATCATAAATATATCTCATTTCATGTCTCTTTTAGTGAAAGCTGCTGCTGAAATAAATCTCAGTCACATGCATGCTCCCTCTGAAATTAGATTTCTGATTCCATGGGTGCAAGGAAGCAATTTGGGTCTTGAAGAGATTTGCCAAGTCAGTGTTTATTGAGCACTCCACCATTTTAAAGTGGGGCCTAGCAATGCTTCCAGCTGAGTGAACAGACAATCCTGCATTGATTTCAACAGCACAGGACCAGATCCTAATTCCTTTCTTTTTCAGGAAAAAGGATCTGTGCTCTGTGATAATGACCACTTACAGTTGTTAGCTGATCATAAAAGACTCCACTTTTTCTCTCGAAACAAGATTCTTTTTCCTCATACCTTGTGGTGATGACAGCGCCTTGCAGTGTGGATTATCTGGCTGGGCTCATCCCACAGACAAATCCCTCTCTATTCCCAGAACTCCTGCGTTCTGTGGTCTCATCACAAACGAGATTTTGCAGAGCGATGAAGCAAAGCATTCCAAAATCTCCCCTTCTCTGACTTCTTCCATTGCAATCAAGAGGAGAAAGAGAACAGCACGGATTTAGGGTGTTGAAGGCTACAAGAAATTCCTTGTGCTGTGCAAAGCCCAACAACCCCGCAAAGGGAGCCCAATCCAGGTATTGCCAAATGTTTCACAGATGGATGCAGTGCCAGGGAGGTTGGGGACCACAGCAAAGGAGAGGCAAAACACTCAAGACTTCCCAAAAGCCAAGCTTGGACCTTAGAGATGCAAAAACACCTCCTTCACTCAAAAGTGGCCCTCATCCCACCAGGAAAAGGGGAATGTAGACAGGAATCACAGTGTCTGCTCAACACATTTCTCTACATGCAGGAAAGCCCATAAGAGCAATTTTTATAATGTTAGTGATTTTGGAAATTAGGACATTTTTAAAGAATTTGCACACAAAATGTTCACAACTGTGTTACAAGAGTTAAAATCACTGAATTGCAGTGAAATATCCACTGAACTTTCTAGGTCAGCTTCTGTTACAGAAAGGCCAGTTATAAATTGCAATATTCTCTGTTGAGACTCCTCATTATTTTGCAAATCGTACACAACCAAAATGGGCTTACAGTACTTAAACTGGACAAGCAGGCCCTTCATATTCCTCCTTCTGCTTTGTGTTTGCACGTCACCACAACAAGTTCTCTGCAGCACTACCAAAACACACCAAAAATCACATTGTTGATGAGAAAATGATTGCTTAAGGGTTTTATCGATGCGTAACATCCACAGCCTCAAAGGGAGAGAGATGTTTCCTGTCCTGTTTTGTTGTTGACACTGGTTTCATGCTGCTCTACAGACTCTAAATAAGAGGATGTGCTTGGAAAATCAGGACTGTGCCTTTCCAGTGCTGCTTTGGAGTAGACAAGAACCTGACAACAACATTTGCTGCAATTTTACTAGAAAACAAAATGTTCTGAGCACTGGCACACAGCCCCCTGCAGGGTGAAATTTCTAGAAAAGCCCCTGGCGTGGTTTGGACACATACAATTCCTGGCTCCGTTCCAGGACACAGATTATTCCTGTTTGGAAGATTGTGTGACACTAACCTGCCTGGAAAACAACTGAAGTTCAATAATCCAAGTGTGTGCTGCACCACTCTTTACCCTCCAAGCTAAATAATAGGCCTGGGCACACTTAATTTGCTAATTTAGCCACAGCCAGGACACGAGTGAACTATTCAGGGACTTATTTAGGAGAACTCCTTGTCCTTTGCTGGGAAATCAAACAAATCACTGAAATCTCATGTGTCTTGTAGGTTTTGCCTAAGACCAAAGCAGATCATTTGAACAGAATCCTCTAAATTGGCCTGAATTGGCTCGTTGCCTGGCTGTTGTGTTCAAACAAACATAATGTTTACTGGGAGAGGAGGAAGAGTTCAGAAATACCTTTTTTTTTCTCTTTTTTGCAGTGCAGATTAATGATATGTATATATTTTTGTCAGGAAGAAAAGCGGAGAGAACAGAAATAGCCCTCAAGTGAGGCTGCTGCTACTCACTCCCCTGTTCCTGGATCCATGACAGCCATTATGTAACCAAAAGGAAAATTAGACGAAATAAACAGCAGAAGTTAATTGGGTTGATATCAAGTAAAAATATAATTAGTCAAAGTATTTTGTGGCAAAGACGCTGACAGTATGTGGCTGTTCCTCACCCTCAGTGGTGAACAGGGATCCTGCCATGTGTTTAAAACTTATTCATCAAGCATTTCCATGGAAACACACAGATGCATAATCTTTGGATCACTTATTTCGGGAATTGCTGCTCCCTAGGTTCTCTCTGGAGTGAAAACCCAGTCCAGGAGAGGGTAACAAACTGGGATTCTGATCTAGAAACCTCTCCACGAAGGAATTCATTCATAGCAGCTGGATGAGGGAAAGAAGGAAAGGGCATCTTGTGAAAAAGAGAAGAAGACAAAAAACTTGACCTTAATTTTTCCTCTCAGAGACTGAGAGTCGAGAAATGACAGCACTGGGAAGAGCCTGGAGAGTTTATAAATGACCAGATGCCCTCAGGAAGACCGAAATGTCTGCAAGTGTGTCAAATAAATGCTGTAATGAGAGAGACCTTGGTTAAACACTGGGTTTGTTGTCCAAAGCCCTTACAAAGCCAAATGAGAATCAGCTCCACTACAACTTCTCCAGGTTAAGAAAAACCCTCCCACGTTGGAATTGTCACATCCTGATCCCACTCACTGTGAGAGCAGCTCCCTGCTCCTACAAAACCTGTGGACACTTGACAAAATGTGAATGTGGCCCTTCCCTCACGCTGTGAAAGACAGGTCAGGCTGGTTGTGATGCACAGATCCACAAAAGGCGTTTGGGAAGCATCAGTAAAAATTTGCTGTCTGAATAAAAGGTGCTTCACTGCTCAAACTACTTCCATAGGAAATAAACAGCGTGGAAAGCAGGAGTGGCGTGGTGGGAGGGCAGCCCTGGATGTCCCTTCACATTCCTCCTGCTGCCAGCAGTAAAATCAGCACCTGGGTCCCCTCCCAGGATAATTTCTGGTAAGAGATGTTCAGACAGGGAGGTTTGGGGTATGATTCCCTTTAACAGCAGGGCCAGGAGTAAGGAATATTCTCTAAATCAACAGGATTCTCCCACTCCTGGTCTCTGTGTCCATGCCAGGCCCTGACTGGGAGGGGAAAGCAAATTATTCATAATGCCTGAAAGATAATAAACCCCATTATATCAGCATTAGTAGTTTAACATAAAGCCTCAAAAGCCAGAGCCTTCATAGGTTGTTCATAATTATTTGAGGATTCTGTTGCTGCAGTGATATGATAACTCCTGTGGACTGGAATTTCCTTAGGCACAACGGAGAGCTGAGCATAAAGTGTGAAGCCTTTACTTCAGATTTTCTGGCTTTGTCTTAAGTCTGCCTCACAAGGGCCCTGCAATGCCTTTTGATTGTGTTTTGTCATGCATTCCCCAGCATCAGGGATAATGCAAGCAGGCACACTGTCATGGCTGGGGGAGTTCACCCAGAACTGAGGGCCCTGTGCCACAGCTCCCGGTGCTGCCACTGCCATCAGCCCTGATAACACTCTCCTGAGACACACAGCAAACTGAAAAGGTGTCAGGATGGGGTGCACAGCCTTAAAGCAAGGAATTTCTCTCAGATTCTGTGCTGCTGTAGGGCTTTGAGACTTTCTTTGAAAGAGGAGCAGGTCAGGAGGAGAGACAATCAGGCTGCAACCCTTTTTTCCCCTTGGGTATTTCAACAAAACTCTACAAGGGTCTGTGATCTGTCTCTACGGGGATGAACCTGCACATCTTGAAAAAGCTGCAGGTGCTGTGAGACTCCACACAGGATCTGCTGCACAGCACGTGTTTCTAAGATTGAAAAGCGCTTTTAGAGCCGCACTGACCCACTGAGAGCAGCCCCTCGTGCAACACTCCATAAAGAACGCCACAAAATCACAGCAGTGCTGCTTCTTAGAAGGGATATTGGGAAGAAATACTTCCCTGTGAGAGCAGTGAGGCCCTGGCACAGGGTGCCCAGAGAAGCTGTGGCTGCCCCATCCCTGGAAGTGTCCAAGGCCAGGCTGGACAAGTCTTGGAGCAACCTGGGATAGTGGAAGGTATCCCAGACCATGGCACGAGGTGGGGACTGAGTGACTTTAAGGTCCTTTCCAGCCCAAACCATTCTGTGATTCTGTATTCAGAGTCAAGCCCAGACCCACCAGAAGACTTCTCCCTTTACAGTCTGGCAGAAGAATGACAGCAGCTAGCCAGAAGGGAAAGAATTAGGAATTCAAGAGCTGAAATTCCAGCAGGAAGAAGTCCCAGAAAACAGAAGGATTTCAGTTGAAAACAACAATTACCCCAGACCTCACCATGTCCTCCATGCAAAACGCATTCGATGAAACCCCTCTCCTCCTCACTACACTCTTTTTTTCTCTGGCACACAACCATAATAAAGCTATTTATCTCCAAAGGCTGGGAAACTAAAATAAAAAGGCCCAGATCATTAGAGGACGAGGTACACTTGAATTAAAGGCCACAGGCACAGTGAATTCAAATGAAATCTGAAGTACCATAGGTTTTACGTTGCTGGGAGAAGGACACACGATTCCCTGTCTCATTATCAGCAAGACATTGATTTTCTGTGGAAGTGTGCTTGAACTGCTCTTGATAGATATTATAACTTTCCTTCAACAAGAGGAGGATTGGTTCTTTCTAAAAACAGTTGGCTTTCTTTTTTTAAGAAAACCCTCCCTGTACTTATTTAATATTTTCCCCACAGCAATGCAATTGATGGGAAAAAATAGCTCAGCAATAGCTCGTTTTCTCTGCTCACCCCCAAGTGAATCCATTTCCTCATTTATATCTTTTATCTCCATAAGATCTTTTTTGGTGCATAAAAAATTTCATTCATTAAACTGCAAAGGGGTGAGGGGAGGAAGGAATATCTGCTTAAACCCGTCTTGTGGAATTTAAATATGGGTGTGGATAGGATGACCTGGTAAGAAACGAGAGCTTGCTTTCATTTTATTTCTGCGTAGCAATAAAATGAGGGTGCTTGGCATAATTTGATTTTTGTGTTAGCAAAGAAGGATGATCATTTTACTGATTAACACAGGAAAAGGTTGTGTATAGACTTAGAGCAATAATAAGAGAAGTAATGACTTTTCCCTGCTCTTTTGTTTTCCATGGCAGCCAACGTCCTGGAAGAAGACTCAATGGAGCAGGACATCGAGAGCCCTGTCACTATCCATCAACCAAAGCTGCCCAAACAAGCGAGAGAGGATCTGCCAAAAAACATCAGCAAAGAATGTGCCAAGAGAAAAATCCAGAGGTACGTTCGGAAAGATGGGAAGTGCAACGTCCACCACGGGAATGTCAGAGAGACTTACCGGTACTTGACTGACATCTTCACCACCCTGGTGGATCTCAAGTGGAGGTTCAACCTGCTGATCTTCGTCATGGTTTACACGGTGACCTGGCTCTTCTTCGGCATGATCTGGTGGCTCATTGCCTACATGCGAGGGGACATGGATCACATAGGGGACAGCACGTGGACCCCCTGCGTCAGCAACCTCAATGGGTTTGTCTCAGCCTTTTTATTCTCAATCGAGACCGAAACCACCATTGGGTACGGTTACCGGGTCATCACGGACAAGTGTCCCGAGGGAATTATCCTGCTTTTAGTGCAGTCTGTCCTAGGTTCTATCGTCAACGCCTTCATGGTTGGCTGCATGTTTGTGAAAATATCCCAACCCAAGAAGAGGGCAGAAACCTTGGTTTTTTCTACAAACGCAGTCATTTCCATGCGGGATGGAAAGCTGTGTCTGATGTTCCGAGTAGGAGACCTTAGGAATTCACACATTGTAGAGGCATCAATACGAGCCAAGTTGATCAAATCCAAACAGACAAAGGAGGGGGAATTTATACCACTCAACCAGACAGATATCAACGTAGGTTATTACACAGGGGATGATCGTCTCTTTTTGGTTTCACCACTGATCATCAGCCATGAGATTAACCAGCAGAGTCCTTTCTGGGAGATTTCCAAAGCCCAGTTGCCCAAAGAGGAGCTAGAAATTGTTGTAATCCTAGAAGGAATGGTGGAGGCAACAGGTAACATTTCTTATACTTTGTATGAGGTAAATGCTTTAATTTTAGCAAGGAAAATCAGTGGTTTTGCTTCGTTTTAAAGGAATCACTTCCGCAGTCGTTACATTTGAAAAAGGCGTCCATTCTCTGGTGAGCTCCAAAATTAAAAGCATGCCCAGTTTAATTGTCTGTTCCATCTTGCCTAATGGAATTAGCATTGTTCCTGCTCTGTTTGGAAAATGGGATAGCATCTCTCATTTTCTAAATTTTTCACAGCATGTCACCCCGTTATTTGTCATTCTATTGCAGGAGCAGCTAAACCACAGGGACCTTGTGGGATAAAATTGCTTAGGGGGAAAAAAAAAAAATCAATGCAAAACTCTGTTTGTGATTAACATGGAAGCACCATGGTCCTGCTGCTTCCAATCACCCATGGGTATCTGCAGAACAACTGCCAGCCCTGTGGCATTCCAAGGCTGGATCCAGTAGGAAGTGATGATGTGTTCGGTTCTCTCTTTTTTCTTTTGCCTGCTCATTTTCCTTGGTTTTTGTTTTAACTTGTAACATGGGGCTTGTTCCTCTTCATCTCATAAAAGGTCTCATCTGATTTTGTTTCACTGGGGGCCCCCACAGGACACTGGAAGCTGGGATGTACAAACAAGGAATGTTGTGTCACCGGAGTCTTGTGCAGATGCTGGGTGGTTGTTACCTGCAATTATGCAGCAGAACAGCAGAACTCACTTGGTGCAGGGAAAAAAATCCACAGCAAATGCACCACTAAAGTAATCGCTCTTTTTTCTGTATTAAAGCCAGAATTATAGGAGGGTACTTTTATCTGTGTTTTAGAAGCGGGAGGTGTTTTTTTCCTGTTAATAACAGCATCAATGCCTGAAATAAGTAAATATAATCAACACAAGGGAATGGCGATTATAAAATGAAGATTTTATGTGCATGGGGGAGGAGAAAACACCGATTGTAGAAATATAAGAATGAGATTTGCCATTTTTCCTCACAACTGCAGCAAAACCCAGGAAAGCTGGAGCACGTGGATCCCACAGCTCTGACAGAGGCACAACCTTTCCAACCCTGACTCATGTTTTGCAACTGGAGCCAGGAAATAAAGAGCAGTCTCTTACTAGAACATGTGTGTGTGTTTCACACATCTATTATGTGGTGTCAGAAGAAAACTGCATTTGTCACCATATAATAAACGTGTGAGACAAAAATGGAGCAGGGGGAAAAAAAAAAATCTGAAAGGGACTTGGCAGGGAATTTGAAGTGGTAAATGCAAGGCTTCCAAATTTTCCAGGAAGTAGGTGGTACTGAAGAGAAATCAAGATGAAATGTTTAGTGCTCCTGATCTGTGCAGTAGGCACTGAGATTTCAAACATCTACATCACCTTCAGGTGAGACAATGAGGAAATTGCTGTTTGTTCCCTGAAACCATCCTGAGATCTCAGAATTGCATCTGAAGGAAGTTGACATCCCAAGGGGGCTGGGGATACTTTCAGGTTTGCTGAACACCCTGTTTTCCAGCAAAGTGATTGGCAAGTAGCATTGGGAGAATAAAAAACGTCTCACCAAAACCACCTACAAGATCAAAAGACAGAATATTTCTGCAGTGCAGCAGATGTAGATTTGTTGGTTAGAAGTCTCATCTCTCTCTATTTGTGAGCCCCTGCCTTCCCTCACCTCATTTTCACCCCTGCAGACCCCAGGGCTCCCTGGGGTGTCCTTTGCAGCTCTGGTCTGACCACCTCTCCCACTCAGCCATCACCAGCCTACACTGCAGCACAAAACCCCTCAGATTGCTTGGGCTGGCAAAGTTTGAGATAAAAATCAAATCTGTCGTTATCTCAAACCTTTCCAGTCTATATCAAGAGAGAAACTGAATGAAGTGATTTGAAAACCCACGGAAGATATCCAGGATTAAAGAGTTTCCCCTGCACTGGATTGGGTGCATTTCTCATTTTAAACTGTTCTGTCTGGGTAGAGTCTCCTGCTGAGTGAGATACGAGCAGAGGGCATCAGATAATGTCAGAATTACCAGCACAATTTCTAAAACATACTTGTGCAGAAGTAGCTTCTTGGGCTGTGCTTTGACCCCATGCATTGAGTTATTTTTGCTGAAGGTGCAACCAGGCCAACCTTCTACCAAAAATTGGAACTTTCACTCTTCTAATTTACAAATATTTGCAAGCTGCATCCTGGCAAACACCAAAAGCCAGTTTAGGTAAAATATTCACCTTTCCTTCTTCCACCTGACCCAGAGTGAGAGCAGCGAAAGAAGCTGCTCACAGCAGCAAAGCCCAACCCAGAATTCCTGACACAAAAAGTTATGGAATACAAAATTATAAAAGCTGAAGCCTGGAAAATGTGATGTCACCTACAGCAGCGTCCTCGTTTAGTGTCATTGCTGAGGGATCCAAACCACACTGAGGTCATCAGATTGTGTCACCCACCAGAAAAGCCACTCCCGAGTCTGACCAGGGAAAACAATCCTTTATCTATTTTCAGATCTTCCCCACTCAGATATATAAATATATATAATTATCTATAGATATGAGATATATATCTCATATTCATATATATATTCGTATATATATTTCAATGAGAATTAAAATGGGAAATAAGGGTAAACATTTGTTAATATTGTTATTAGTTACTGATTCTGATTAAATTTGACTGAAATTATAAATACATTTATAATAATTTCCACCCTAAGTGCTCCAAAAATCACATCTATCTCTTGCATGAAACACAATTTTTATGGATTGCCATGGAAATTCTGCATTGTGTCTTAGGAAATTAAGAGTAATACATTTTATTAAATGACATTAAAATAATGAACCAAATCAAAATTCAGCAGAAAGTTCAAATCAAGGACCCCTCAATTGCCCATGGAAGCATTGCCATAATTTCCTGAGGCGCAAAAAGAAGTGGATGTGTCTTTACCCAGGCACATAAAGTCTTATGCCAGGGAGAATCCCTACACCTTGGTTATTCCCATTCTTTCTACCATGAAGATCACTTTGAAGGCAGAATCCTCAGCAAGGCATTTTCCAAAAACACCAAATCAATCTGACTCCTTCATCCAGCATCATCAAACACTCAAAATAAGGCTGTTTTTAAAAAATATTTGTTATGGATCCTTTCAATATGCATTTTTTTTTATTTATTTATTTACAGCAACATTCAAAAACATCTCTGGATTTGAAGGATAAAACTTTTGCAAAGATTTATCTCTATGCTTTTCCTGATGGTGGTGCACATCTCTCAAGTGTCCAAAAACATTAATTTTGGGACAACAAAAGCGCATTAGGCTGCCATGGAACCACTGAGGAACCTTGAGGAATGGGGGGAAAAAATCCAGCCAGACTTCACTGCAGCTGCAGGACACATCTGGTATTTCCACATTTTGCAGCCCCCGTTTCCCAGAGTTTTAAGTGTAAAATAATCTCCAGTCAGGAATATTTTATGATAATTTAATCCTAGCCATAGGCTTAAAATTTTTAAGCCTTTTTCACCTGGTGAAATCTATTTCTAAGGGAAGTCTTATCACCACAAGCAAAGTAGGTATTTTAAAAAATTAAGCAAGACTTGCAAATGTATAATTCTGATAAGGAATAGACCCAAAAGAAGAAAAGGAAAGCCTTTTAAATTTGAGAGGTGTAGTGGGAAGATCAGGTAGGGTACAGTAGCAAGAGAAACTGGAAAAAACTCAAAGAGAGAGAGAGAGAAAAAAAAAAAACAGGAGGGGGAAATGGTGAGAAAGAGGAAAATTCTGAACAAGTCTTGTAAAGTTGTGTCTTGGCCAGTGGGGTGCACTTGGTGACACTCTGGCAATTCCCTCTGCCTAAAAATAAACATTTGAGCATTTGAACAGTTCCAAGGAAAGAAAATGATCTGTACATTTGCAGCTGTCAAAAAAAAACAAGTGGCAAAGCCAGACAGAACTTTCAGGTTCAGAAGGATAATTTTACAAATAAACTCGGAAGAGGGTGCATTTATAATTCTGACACAGGGGCAGCTTTGAGAGCAGCATCTGCAGAAGGTTTTACAGCTACAGAAACAACCACACTTGCCAGCTGTGGAAAATATGTGTGCAAAGCAATAAAATGTTCACTTGGATGGTTATTTATAAACAGTGCTATCGACCAGACAAATATTGTACAAAGCTGTTCCCCTCTTCACTACAGCCCCTTTGACTGACTGATTTATTGTGGGTTTGATTTCTCTGGGTTGAATTGCCATATTGACCCCTTAGCCTTGCCCAGTCCTAGCAAATATCTCCCTCTGATATGGATTTAAGCAGTTCCAACCCTTCAAAACCTCTCAGCAGGATTTGCTCTCTCTCCCAAATAAACATTGCTGGGGTTAGAGTTTCTCACTTGAATCTTCTACTGCTCTTCAAAGAAGAAATATTTATCCTGTCCAACTGCTTCTTAAAGGGATGCAGGTGAAAGGAATTAAAACACCAGTTTTTCTCCCAGCCGAGTGTTTCTGCAAGACAAAGAACCAAAGTGGATTTCATTGTGCTCCAGGATGTGACTGAAGCACATTGACTGAAACGCAGTTTAAGCAGGGCCAGGAGCAAGTGCCCTCTGCTGCAAACTGGATCCTCTTCATTCCAGGAATGATCAGAACACGAGGGCTCTCCAGTCTGCAGCTTTCCTTTCCATTTTAAGAGTTTGAACATCTCCTGCTGCTGGGTGCTAGACTTGGACAAGGTTTAACTTCTCACACATCCCCACTCCTCTGGAGCTGCCAGCAATTCCTTTCACTTCTACCCCATTTTCTTACCCTAATTTTACTGATTCTACCAAAACATTTCATTGCCATTTATTCTAACACAGAAAATTAGAGGCATTAGCAGGAGGGGAGTTCTAAATGCCAGCAGGGAAAGGCATTCCCATCTCATTGGCATGTTTCCTTCAGGAAGATTTCTCTACAGGTGGAAAAGATGAGTTTTATTGCTGAAGAGGACTGTAAGACTTAAAGGAGGCAATTACAATTTCACAATAGTCAAAACTATGAGGAATAGCAAGAAATCAGGGAGCAACATTTGTAGGAAATAAAAAAAGAGATGCTGATTAGGAGTATTTCAACTAAAATCTTGCTGTATCTCACTTTCAGGGAAAAGGGATTACACATTTGTTTAACAGCTTTATTCTCTGGGCAGTGCTGTACTTTACAAACCTGTTATGAATGTTTGATAATGGCTTTTTGTCCATCTCTCACACCTTCCTCACCAATTAATTCCTCAGCTCTTCACAACTCCAGCTGCTCCCTCCTCACTCCTAGATGTTCAAACATAATATTCAGATTCAAGCAGTAACTCATATTACAAGGTAAGGTCTCTGAAAGACAGGTATTTAGGGATTACCTAACAAATCAGATATTAAATAATTCTGTGCTGACCACATATCAGACTTGCACAAGAAGAGTTTAATTTTCCACCTCCTGTCCTTGCAATCTTTCCAAGATCACTCTGGGCATGGAGAAAGGGCAGGTTCCAGTTCTTTCCACACTCCCACAGACCTCCACTGTCAACATTTTTCCTTCCTAAACCAGGCACAAGCACAGAGAGGTGCCCCAAAATCCCATCTTTGCTCATCACTCCTGAGCCTAACACGCTATTCCCTTCAGGGCTCATGATCTCCATGGCCAGAGGAATGACAGGATCCCAAAATTCGCTTTAACTCTGGCCCTGCCCCTGTTTTCCAAGCAGAAAAGCACAGTGGGAAGCTGGGCTGGCACCCTTTTCACTGACCAGCAGAGTCTTCCTAAAATCCCGTGATTCCAGAGACCTAAACTCTTCCTAAAGTCCCATGAATCCAGACACTTAAACTCGCCCTAAATCCCGTGATTCTAGACAGTTAAACTCTTCCTAAATCCCATGATTCCAGACACTTAAACTCTTCCTAAAATCCTGTGATTCCAGACAAACTCCTCTGCTTCCAGCGTAATTTCAAACAAGTTTCCCAGCAGTTTTAGCCCAGAAGGAAGGCACTGCAGAGGTGTTGCTGCCCAGCCCCTGGAGCCCCGGCTCAGCTGAGACCCTAAGGAATGGCAGGATTGTCATTCCAGCGCCCGTGTCCCACACAATCCCCGCCCGGCAAACGCGGAGGGAGGATTCTCTGCAAAGGGCACCTCAGCCTTATCCAGGTCAGAGGGTTCCCCAGGCAGGATTAGCTCACTGAACATGTTCCACCTGCTCTCCAAGTGGAGATGTGATTCCTGAGCCCCTCGGAGACGTGCTGGGGGCCACTGGAGTGCCTTTTCCATTCCAGAGCACTTCCAGAGATGACACCACCAGGAACTTGAGCGTGCTCTGCTTCAACTTGGGCACGCTCAGCTTCTGCCATTGCTCTGGGAATGGTGTAAAAAAAGGGTCAGCACCAAAATATTTTCCTGAAAAAGGAGATATTTCAGCAGTATTTCTACCTTTATACTTTCACTTTTGGTCATCGGGGGTTGTTACCTGCCCGGAGACGGCGGCGGTGAAATCCCAGGCATGGATTTGAGTCAGGACAGGGTCTCACCCCTGGAATTTTGCTGGAATGAACCGGTTCTTTCACGCTGATTACCTTGTTTGCTCAGTTTGATCTCCAGATATGAAGTCTGTCTGGGTAGCCTGGGTAACCCTGGGAAGCATTTTCGGCGAACTCTGCTCCCTCCCGTATTTCTAAAAGATTTTCCACTTCTCCCCTTGGTGCTTATCTACTTCCAGCTGTAAAATATTGTTTCCTCCTGTCTCCCTGAATTGTAACGAAGGTTAAACACTTTGCATTGCTCTCCCTGATAACCAGAAGGCCCCCCTAAAGTTACATATATATACATCTGTTTCTAAAGAATGTGAGCAGAAAGATTATTCACCTTCAGCAGAAAGTTTTCACAAAATTGAATAGAGCAGCAACAGCAAAGCCAAAGTGACCTAAAAGTTTAAAGAACGAGCAAAGTTGTGAATTAAACCAGAAATTCAAATTCAGCAGCTGATAGATTAAAAAGAACAAGGCTATGGACTGCAAAAACACCACTGGCTACATAAAGGACGGGAAAAAATACAGAGAATTTATGAGTTTAAATTTTTTGTCCTAGAAAGCTGCTGCCAGCACAAAAAACTCCCATCATGGCACGGTTCCTGGGATTCCCAAGGCCTCTAAAAAAAGTCCTCAAGGGATTTAAGGAAAAACAAATCAGAAAGAATTGCAGTGATCTCAGTGGACTCAATCACAGCATTCCAAGGAAAATCAGACAAAGTTTGGACTCACTGTCATGCTCTTGCTCGCTCACTCCCTCTCCTTCATTCCAAATGTTCCCAAGAATGACTTAAAGAAAGTCACAATGCTCTACAACACTTCTTTTCTTCCTGAGTTTGGCAATTTTCCTTAGTTGGGATTTCTGTAGAATGACATAAACCGTTAGTTTAAAAAAAATGAGATTTTAACAAATACAGGATTGTTGAATATGAGATATCCCATTCTTGCAACTTAGACCAGAAAGAAACCTGATTTAAAGAAACATTTGAAACAAAGCAAAAAGGCAAGAGATCTCCAAAACCAAATTTCCAGTGGTTACAAGGAACATGTTTGAGATATCTGAGGAATGCTAAAATTTGAATTAGAAAAGTGAATTCAGAGGGAATATTTGGCTGAATTCCATTAACTTCTCAGAAATGAGTATTGGGGAGGGTAACTCACACTCTGAGGTGTTTTGTAGGCTCCTCCCAGGCTTCTCCCAGCAGTTTGGATTTACAAAGTGATGAACTGGACAAATCATTTAGTCCCCTGGCAGATGTGATCAGGATTTATCTCCCACCAGGAGCAAAGTGGAGTCAGAGCAGCCAAAATCTCTTCTGGAGGACACTCCATGGCAGTGGGCAGGGCTAAAAGGGGAGCCAAAGCCCCAGGGATTTGCCAGGGAATTCAAAGGTGTAATAAACAGAGTTGGAAGAGGGTGAGGAAATCCAAGGGGATATCAGGGTGTGCCTGATATCACAAAAGTGGATAGAAATCCTCTCCTGCCTGAATTTGCCTGTGATTATAAAACTCCAAGCTGGCTCCTCCTTTTTTTTTATAGCTTGAAGAATTGAATGGCTTTGAGAAATTCACAGCCCAGCTCAGAGCTTTCATTGTTCTCCTCTGTCACCATTGAAGAAATTGTGGTTTTGCATCTCTGGCATCTTTCTGCCCCTCTGGAGGTTGAGATGAGTGTCCAGCATGGATGGGCCATGGATTGCCTGCTCCTCTCTCCCTGGGACAGGCTCCCTGTGATTCCAGCTGCCAGCAAAAAAAACAGCCATAAACAATTGCTGAATTGTAATTATTATCATTATCATCATCATCACCACCCCAACTCGTGTTTAACAAAGCATTCCAGACTTTTTTGGGGGAGTCTTAAGCAACATCAAGGTTGACAACTTTGATTCCACCTTTCTGGCTGGTGCAGACCAATGTGAACTGGAGAGAGAGAGAAGGAGAGAGGGGCTTTCCCTAAAAAAAAAAAAATCCATCTGGCTGTGGCAGAGCTGCCAGGCACCACCAGAACAAAAAAGATTAAAAGATTTATGAGTCAGCCACTCCAATTAAATTGTGCTGGCGCTTTTTTTAACCAGCCATTAGCTG
>WAAG01064806.1:0-17817 GCA_013390105.1 Tichodroma muraria | reverse complement strand
TTTTTTTTTTTTTTTGCAACCTTGCATAAGAAGTATTAATTTATTACACTTAGATCTCCCGAGTGGGAAACCCCCCCCCATCCATTTTCATCGTTTTACAATTCTTTTTCCATTAATCTGCTTTTCCAGTGGGAAGACAACAAATTAGCCACTTTTTCAGATATTAAGTGCAGCAATGAGTCACTAAGTGCCAATAGGGCTGTGACAGATGCCATGAAAAAGTGCAGAGGAGTCCAAAGCCAAAGGTTTTGAGGCAGTCAAAGGTTCTTGTCTGGCCAAAAATCTGCTTCAAAAGCAGCCACAATTCCACAGCTGTCAAGGGGAGGAGGTTTTGCTTTGCATTTTAGGGAAAATGCTCTTCTCCTACCATGAGTCAAGGGCTAAATCTCCTCCTTAAGATGCTCCCATCAGGGCTTGGTCACAACTAGAACCAGGATTTTAAACCCCTCATAATTAGTCAGGATCCAAGGTTTAAGACATAAAACATGAATTTCAACCTTGCTACATCTTCCTTTACCCTCCAAAGGGATATAAAATACCCATCAAGCACTCAAAAGCCACCAGGGATAGAAACTCAGTCCAAAACCACCCCCTCCCAGTGTGGATCTGAGGTTTAATGCACAAAGCCCTCACAAACCTGTGGAGTAGGACTCAGTCTCTGGTGGCCTCCGAATTAGGACCCTAAAGGACTGAATTGAGCTGTGCAGTGCCTGTCAGCTCCTTAATGGTCTCAGAGAAGAAGCAATTAAGGCTTTAATTAAGAGGCAAATGGAAGATTAGAAGCAGATGAAAGTTTATAATCTAGATAAAGTGCCCACACTGGAAGTTTTGGCTTCACAGCATCCGAGGTGACTCCACAGCCGTGGGAGGAAGGGTGGACCCACGCCGGGTGTCCCTCCCTCAGGAAATCTGTCCTGCAGCCCCGAGTTTTCCCTTCTCTGCAGCCACTGTCCCTTCTGCAGATGGATGGAAAGAGCCATTCCACAAGGACAGACCCAACAAACCTGGAATATTCCATTGTGCAAACTGTCCATGGCAAATAGAGACACCGGAATGGACAAAAATTGTCAGTCCATGGAAATTCTCCTTCCTCTGTCTCCCTTCCTTGGGTTCTGAGTTCGTCCCTCCCACCACACTTTCCATCTGTCATCTGTGGTTTGATGCTTAATCTGTTTCAAAGAAAGGAACCAAAAGCCAAAATTCCAGCAGGTACAGCAGGCCCATTACAAATACGGGCTAAGAATTCCACTGGAAAGATAACAGACCTGGAGCAGAGATTCCTGAAAACACAGATCTCAGGGCTGATTCTCTTTATGGCAGCCAAGACAGAGATCACATCTCTCCTGAAACTATTTTCATTGTATTGTGCAAACGTCACACCCAGCAGAATGGAATAACATGGTAAGAGAAAAAAAAAAAAATTAAAACATTTCCAGGAGTTCCCCTGGAATTTTTTGTGCAGATTAAGCTCTTTCACTTTTTTCTAGCAGTTCCCTGTAGACAGAGAATCCTAACATTTCAAAGTAGTCTTCTGAGGACCCTCTGATGCTGAAAAGACACCAGTCAAGCTTTACTGATGTCTACAAAGTGACCAGAATCAAACGCACAGAAAGCTTTAAATAATCAGAGCGATTTCTATCCAGCACCTTCCCCCCAAGGTCTGCACCACAGCCAGGGCACGAGGAATTGGTGCCATTGAACCCTCACTCCTCAGCCAGCCCTGATTTCCAGCTTGATCCACTGGAAACCAGCATGAGAGGAGCACAGAATGAGCCTGTTCATCTTTTGGGGCTGAAACAAATCCCCAGGGATGCAACGGCAGCAGCCAAGAGGTGAAAAATTCTTGGCTGATTTGCACCAAGAGCAAAGGGGATCTGTGTGACTGAGNGGTGTCCCTGCCATGGCAGGGGTGGCACTGGATGGGCTTTAAGGCCTCTTCCAACCCTGCCCATTCCATCATTGCACAATATTTTATGGAATACCAACCACATCAGGTAACCAGGCCCCTCTCTCCTCCCTCAGCACACCCTCAGTTTCCCCCAGGCACCTGGGAGACATGAGGACACCAAAATCCGTGCACTGTCCTTCAGGGATGCAGGAGGGATCACACCTGTGGGACCCCATGGAATCCTCAGAACTCCAGGCAGTGCTGAGGCAGCTGGAGTAGCATCCCTCAGCCTCATTCCCCAAAAATCCAGCACAGGGATATCACAGGGAGAGCAGTGCCCTTCAGCCAGACGCCTTCCAGGTGAAAACAGCACCACGCAGCACAGGAAATCTTATCTGCACTCTCCTACTCTCTGCAGGACTGGAGAAGATAAGGAAAAATCCATTTTAAAGCAATTCCATAGAGGATGGCCATAACTTACTGAAATGGACAAAATACACAACATACCTGTAGGTTGTTTGGACAAAAGGAGATGAAAACAGCAGGAGGAGCAGGTGTAGTGGCACAAAAATGACACTTAGTGTGCAAGTGGGGCCATGAAAGCCCAGAAAACACAGGTTGTGCCATTAATCCATGATGGTGTTTATTATACGTGTTATAAAGTCTTTATGATGAGACTCCGTGGCATCACACTGCAAGGAAATGATGAAACCATGCTGATCTAAAGAGGATATTCCAAGCAGGTGGTGGCATTAGGCAGCAACCGTGTTTTCCATAGATGTCTTGTAATTACAGTCAGCTCAGCCTGGGAAATCTTGTAAAAAACTACGATTTGTGCTGGGGTAGTTCCCTTCTGTTCTCCAGGCTGTAAAATCCTACTTTTTTCATTATTGTGAGCCCGAAGGCTTGGTGTTAAAGAGACCCTGGGAACAGTGGGAGCCTGTCAAGGAAGAAACGTAATTTTCTCAGTGAGTTTTGAACCACAGATTGCTGGAAAACCTCTGAGTTCATAAGATTGCAATAAACACCAGGAAAACGCTTGGGCTGAGGGCACTCAAATACACATGGTCATTCAAATCCCAGGCAAAATGAGTAGCAGGGTCCTCTAACTCTTTTTGTGGATGTGTGAGAAGACTGGAGAAAAGCAGAGGGATTGATATAAATCAAAATTCACTTGCTAGCACAGGGCATCTTGTGGCTGTCATTTGGGTTAAGGTTTAAGGTCAATCAGTTCCTCCACTGCAGTCTCAGAGACCAATAATTGTGCTGAGAAATTAAGTATCCGTTCCCTGTAAAGCATTTTGAGCACAGATTATGGTTTATCTTCTTTTCCTAGCAGTTTAAAAGTTGTACAAGTCTGTCAAGGAGGAGAAAAGGAAATTTTCTGGTGGAGAAGGCATTTTTGGTGGTAAAACACGAGGTATTGCTGCTACCCAAAGGACACTTTATGTCTCAAGATGCCAAGATGCTGAGTTGGAGCAGTTTTCAGGACATGTGAGAGCACTTGAGTTCACTAAATCAGCAGAAAGATTTATTGCTTTGAGTCAAGCCTTACCACGTCATCACCAGGGATTTTGCATAATCACTACACTGAGATTTTACATCCAGACCAACAGATATCCCACTAAATCTATCTCAGATATTCTATTTATTAGGGGTTGGTGCAAACTTTCTACTCCCTCCCCTCTGCCTCACGTTAGAACAATGGAAAGCAAGACCACTGGATTAGGAAAAAAAAAGACACCAGGTGAGCAGTACTTCAAATTCTGAATCTGAACTCCCAAATTTTGCACAACGAGCTTTCCTTCCACATTGAAATAAGATTCTGGGGGTGGGGGGAATGCTCAGATCTGAGTCTTTTGGCCTCATTTGGCTTTGGGCTGATCCCACAGAGAGAAAACAGGGACAAGCCCAGTGCAGGTGCCATGCTCCAAAAAGCAGGGTGGGCAGGAATGAGAGAGAGGAGATGCTGCAAAAAGCAGGATGGGCAGGAATGAGAGAGAGGAGATGCTGCAAAAAGCAGGATGGGCAGGAATGAGAGGAGCAGAGGGACTGCAGATTCAGAGATGGAACCTGCTTCAAACAAAGCAAAACCTTTCAGCATCAACTCAACATTGCTGCCTCTGCCCTCCAGCTGCTCCTGCTGTGGGCATCTGCTGAGTTATCCTTGCTGGAGCAGCACTGTCTGCCCAAAAATAAGGAACAAGCATCACACAGCGTTGAGATAAAACTCAGATGGGGCCACAGGAATGAAGCACCTTCTGACCAGATCAGAAATGGATCCCTGGCATGGCACAGACATTGTCATGGCCCTGTCAGGTGGACCGAGCAGATCCCTCCCTCCCTCCCTCCCATCTCACCTCGTCTCCACACCTGAAAAAGTGAGCACACAGCTCCCCCAGACTTCAGCTGCACAGCTCAAAGATAACTGAGACTCATTTTTAGGCAATTTGCATGGATAGGAACAATTACAGCCAAGGCACATCAACAGAGAATCAAGCCCTGCATCTAATGTTGGTAATGCTCTTAATAATAACAACCCCCCTTTCCTGGAAGAGAACATTAAACCTGTTCAAAATACAGTATTTTTTTTCCAAATGATAGTATTTCTCCCCTCCTACACCACATCTACCTTAATCATCTGACTCCCACATAGCTGGCTCGACTTCAATGACAGTCTCATCTACTTGTTTAAAAGTCATGTTATTTCCACTGCCATCAAAAAGGCAGGATTTTCAAGTGAAGTTATTAAAGTTTCCAACACAAGGAACAGTATGTGGGTGCTGCTGAAGTCGACTCTCAGGAACAAAAAAGAGATTCCTTCACTTCTAGCAGAGCATTGAGCCTCCCTCCTCTCTGGGGCCAGGAGACACCTGTATCTATGATGATGTTTTACCTGGCTGCAAAGCATCTCAGAAGTTTTGTCTGTTCCACAGCGAGCCCAGTGATCCAAACCTGAATCTCCATCAGAAAAAAAACCTAGGGGCCAGCCCTTCCTGGTGCTGGATGAATGGAAAAATACTTGGGTATTAATGTCCTCAAAGTCTTCCAGCCCAAATACTGAAGGCAATGTATGAACCAAACTTCTCCCTGGAGGCTGCCCAAGGCCATCCCCTCTCCTTATCTGCCACCCAGAGCCCTGATTTATTACAGCCAGGAGTAATTAGGTCTAATCCACTGCCTGATTCCCACCCAGCTGCTAAGCCCCTCGTACTGGACGCAGAAGAAGGAGATTTTAATACTTTAATTGGAAAAAATCCCTTCGATGCTGACCTACAGCTGTTCACCTCGAGCTCTGTGTCTGTGCTGACACATCGTGGGCTTTAATCAACTTTACTGAGTTTCAACAAGTTTTTGCAGCAGCCCCCCGTGGAAGCACTGGCTTTGTCAAGGGACAGTGCTTTATTCATTTTATGCCGCTGATCTGAGCTGAGAGATGAGGAATAAATCTCAAAGCAATCCAGTGTTTTGGGAGAGTTTCAGCTCCTTTTCCACACAGTTTTCTCAGCAGCTATCAGATCACTGCAGGGCTTCATTTGCTGAATCCACCTCCCTGAATTTTCGCCTCGTTAGCTGCCCTTTCTCAAGTCCTGTTCAGTCCCTCTGAATTCTGCAGGATCGGGAGGTGGAGGGTTGTTCCAGCTGCTACGGCAGGAAAGGTTGATGAGAACTGCATTATGCAGCACCTACACTTGCAATGAATTAAATCCTCCAGGTTCATTCATTCATTGTTTCAAAACCTGTCTTAATCAAATCACAGCCTTCACTCAGCTCAGGATCACACCTGATGGTGTATCAGTCTGACATTCTGTCATCCTTTGATGAGGAAAGAACAGACAAAAAGGGAAAGGAAATAAAGTTGTTTTTTTTATATCAGAAGCGGTCCTTCCCTTCAGCAGACTTGTAAGCTAGTTGTGATGGTTATTTTTTTTTTTTTAATTTTGTTCCATTGTATTTTGTGTTTGTATTAAAAAGACAAGGTTGAAAATATCTGGTACTTCTGATAGCAGCTATTTAGTTTTAGTTGTCATAGGAGATTATTCCTCAGCCTCGCCTCTGTACAAACAGAAAAGTTCTATTTTGACCACCTCTCCCCAAGACGGAAACAATCCACAGTTACTTGGGTCTCACAGAAAGAACACCTTGAAAACAAAGAGCAGGTGTTAATTCTCTCTGGAGAAGAAATGGCAGGTGATGCAGGTGAGGGGTTTGGCATTCAGCAGGGATTGGACACGTGGATTTATGGCCTGTGTTGCCTTGCCCAGGCAGGAGATGGAGAAGGGCCCAAAGTCGGTAGATTCACCTGAAATTCAGGGGAGCCACCAGCTGCTCTTGAGACCTGCCCAAAATCTTTCATTCTGGACTATTTCCAATGAAATTCTTCCTTCAGTAGAAAACCAGCAACAATAACCTTAAGCTTTTGTGTGGAAAACATCCAGTGTGACTCTGGAGAGCAGACTGCCCGTCTGGAATGTGGATGGGGGCAGAATTCAGCTGCAGGAGGTTTGACCCATTGCTGTGTGTACCAGTGCCCAGTCTGATTGCCTATTCACTGCTGGTCCTGATTTAGCTGCTGTGGTCAGGGTGCTTTGTATCCTCACGGGAAGGGTGAGCCAAAGAGAGAGCAGCGTTTGGGCTCTCACAGCCCCTCTTCCAGTGTCTCTCCCTGGCTTCGAGTCTGACTTAGAGCAGCAGATTAAAATTAAAATTGTCCAGCTGAAGTTGTCACAGTCGATGTGGCAGCGCAGCGCCCTGCCGGGTCAGCCTCCTCCCCCTCACACCCCAGAGCAGCTGCTGCCCTGCCCAGCACCGACCACAGCCACGCGCTGACTCCAAAAAAAAAAAAAAAAAAAAAAAAAAAAAAAGAGGGAATTGTCTGTTTAGCCAGCACAGCTGAGGGAATCAGCAGCAAGGAATTTATCCCTCACCGGTTTTCATGCCTCCTTCTGAGTGTGCAGCCCGAAGCAGCAGGGACCTATTTTGGGTGGAGGAGTGGTGGTGATGCCAAACTTGGACTCTTTCAGTGCTCTTCCAGTCCTGGGAATATTTGTTCCATCAGTAGCTTGTAAAATCATTTTTGCCCTCAGCCTACAGCCCCAAGCAGCAGCCACTCAGAATCAGAGGGGGTGGTGACACCTCTCACCCCACTCCTTCCCCAGAAGGATTTGCTCCAGACCCTGGGATTTTGGATGATCCCTTCTTGCTGATCCATATTTCCTGGGACAGGGGGAGAGCTCCAGGAGCAGGAACAGAATTCTTTAATGCTGTTTTGCCCCTCTGAAGCAGCACAGTGCAGTATTAGCACAGGGAAGGATCCGGTCCATTAACTTTTGAAATGAGCTTATCAAGGGAGATGGCAGCGCTGGTGGGAAAACAAGACATTCAAAGCTCCTTGCAAATCCAAACTCTCCTCCTCTAAAGCATCACACCTCATCAGCTGTGCTTGTAGCTCTCTCTCCTACAGATGACAGGGTAAAAAAAGGCTGCAAAGTGGATTTTCTCCTGCAGTTGTCATCTTAATCTCCATCTTTCTCCTGTTAGCAACAAGCTCCAGCATTATCCCAGAGTTTTGCAGTGTCAGGGCTCTGACTGTGCTCCCTCTTTGGAGAGAATTGTGCACAGCAATTTAGTTCAAGGTACCACACAACAGCAGCAGGCCAGGCTGATTTGGCTGGAACATGGCATGGTACATAGTGGAAAGTTGTGTGATTGTTGCCACATTATTCATGAGGTGAATTAAACCTTCTAGAGGTGAATAACACCAGTCATGGCATTCTCATCTTGGGATTATTTCCTTTGAAAAGTTCTTTCTGTTGTCACTCTGGCACATTTGCATTCAGAAACATCCATGCGATTAAGCAGCCACATGAAAAAGTGGAGAAATTCCCCAAAGATCCCAAATGGGATCCTGAAGAGCGATTCCATTCCCAGAGAGAGCTTTGCTACCTTCTCTCATCCAGAAATAATCCACTCCTTTCTGAAAGCCATGTAATAAAGTAAGGAGATATTTTGGGCTTCTGTGAAGCTTGGTTTGGGTCATTGCTTTGTTGGTAACTTCAGACCCTTTGGAATCTGGACGATGGAATCACTGGTGGGCCCAAAAAGCAGTGACCACGAGCAGCCTGTTCACAAGGGAATCCCAGTTCAGAGCATGGGGGAACACAGCTCACAGAGCCACAGAATGGGCTGGGTTGGAAAGGACCTTAAAGCCCATCCAGAGCCACCCCTGCCATGGCAGGGACACCTCCCACTGTGCCAGGCTGCTCCCAGCCCCAGTGTCCAGCCTGGCCTTGGGCACTGCCAGGGATCCAGGGGCAGCCCCAGCTGCTCTGGCAATTCCAGCCCAGCCCCTGCCCTCCCTGCCAGGAACAATTCCTGCCCAAGATCCCACCCAGCCCTGCCCTCTGGCCCTGGGAAGCCATTCCCTGGCTCCTGGCCCTGCAGCCCTTGGGAATTGTCTCTCTCCAGCTTTCCTGCAGCTCCTCCAGGCCCTGCAAGGCCACCCTGAGGTCACCCCAGAGCTTCTCCTCTGCAGGTGAACAATGCCAGCTGTGCCAGCCTTTCCTCCCAGCAGAGCTGCTCCAGCCTCTGCTCATCCTGGAGCCTCCTCTGGGCTGGCTCAAACAGTTTCTTAATATCAGTCAGGACAGTGAACAATGCATTAATCACCTCCTGTTTCAGTGACAGACACAAACACCCCCATGGACACACAAACAGCCTGTGTTCCCAAGGGGATTTATTAACTGAAAGCCTTCATACCTGACCAAATTTTGAGGAATGCTCTCTGAAATGTTGGCCTTGAATTTTTTTGTCCAATCATGGGAGCAGCCCTTGATTTGCTGGGCTTTTATCCCTGTGCTTCCATCTGAGAGAATCACAGGAGTTTACATTAATATTCCTGGTGAGACCAGAGCAAACCCTTTGCTCTGTGATTAATAACGTGTTAAGCCACAGTTCCAAATTATTTCAACTTTTCAATGGTTATGGGAACATTCACAAGACTGATGGCTGGGCCTTACACTGCCAAGAGGCTGAAAGAGCTGTCATTTATTACAGGGATTTTTTGTAGCCAAATTGTGTAACACTACCCTGCTAAACTGTAGAAAAAGAATTATGAGCTTTGCCACAGCATCTTCCCAAATTAGAAATCGAGTGAAGCTTTCAGCACTACAAATGTTTTTGTGAGTGGGGAGAGGGAGGAAGTGAGGAAATGCCATTAGACTTCACCAAAAATGTAAAACCCCAAACATTTCTGCACTGTGGTGGTGCAACAGAGATTCACTCATTGGGTTGGCTGATTAAATCCTGTCACACCACAGTATTTTGTGGTGATTTTTTGTTCAGTTTCACCATGTGCTTATAATTGTGGAATCCCAGAATGTTTAGGCTTGGAAGGAACCTTAAAAATCATTTTGTTCCAGCCTCTTCCATGGGCAGGGACACCTTCCACTATCCCAGGTTGTTCCATCCAGCCTGGCCTTGGACACTCTCAGGGATAGGGCATCCACACAACTCGACCTATTCATGATTTCCCAATTATTTTCTTGTAACAAATTCTTAACCCTCCCAGTGCCGCTCAGGAGCCTGTTAATTGTCTTCTCCCTGCTGCCATTTAAATTCTCTTCTTGTCCCTTCTTATGACACAAGGAATTTTCCTTTGATGATAATCAACGGATCTCATTAAGCATTTGAAGGGACTGAGGATTTCCAAGGCTCCCACATCCAGGATTTGCTAATTTTGGGCACGGGGGAAGCATGGAGTCGCTGCCCTCGGCGTCCCCGTGTGTGTGCACATGCCACAGCCTGGTGTCAGCCCAGCTCCCCCAGGCAAAGGCTCCATTACTCTGGGAGCAGGAAATTTTCAATCATGATTAGAAGGAGGAGAGAGCTCCACTGCACAGAGAGCAGGAAAAGGCTGAGGAAGCTCAATTGCTGCTCCAGGAGAACACTTTGGCGTTCCGTGACTGTTTCATCTCATCCTCCTTCTGTTCCCCAAACAACCCATCCACTTTTGCCAACCATACCCTGCTCTGCTTAAAGCAGAGGAGAGAAAAGGTCTTGGGAAAGATGCTGAGATCTGCTGAGACCCCAGTACTGAGCCAAAACTTGCGTTGAAATAGCAGGGGCTGAAAAAAAAAATGTTCTTCCAAAACTTTACTTCTCCATGAAATCCAAATCTGTGCTACAGGCCAAAATATCCTCCTGGTTCCACCAAAGGCCAACAAAAATCCAGCCAGCTCCACCTTCCCATCAGGAGGTTCAAATCCTCACCATAGCCTTCCTTTGCTGCACACCTTCCATGAGGCCTCAGTTCAAGTTCATTGTTCCCTTCCTCAACTTCCCCACTGGAAAAGAAAAATAATAACAAATCCTTACCTTGGAGACCTCCAGATAAAAGACCATGGGAAATAAGAGCCAAATATTGCTGGTCCTGTTCTTTCAGAGCTTCAATAACTTATTCCTTGCTGGGCTGCTGGATTCTCATGCAAACTCACAGGCAAAGTACTTTCTGTGCTTGTGTTGTTGTGTTTCCACTGACCTACACTTTCAGCAGAACGGGAACAAAATGTAATTGGAAAATGGATAAGAAACACAACAAACAAATGATCTGGGTTGTACTGAATGAGTTGCAGTTAATGCTCTGTGGAAATAGGGCCCAGCATGTGCCAGTTGTGCCTTTGCTTCCTAAAGCCATGTGGAATGTCAGGATTTAGGTTGGGATGGGGTTGTTATACTTCCAATTAATTTCCAGTACTCACATTCCTACTGGGAATAAGAAATTGCTGGTTTGTCTCCCTTTTCCCTTTAGAAATGTGTGATTAAGGTGAAAAATGAGTCTTCATTCTTTGAGACAGCTCTGGGAAGCTGATGTCAGCTTAGCCAGGCGGGAGTTCAGCCTTGCTGGGTGACTGAGCACTTCCTCACCTCAGGGCCCAGATGTTCAGCCCCGCTTTGAGGAGAAGCCAAGGTGGCCCTATTGATCTGTCACCTGTCCCAGCAGCACCTCCCAGTCTTGGTTAAAGGGCCTTGTGCACAATATTTACATATTTTGCCTCTCTGGTTAAAATAAACCCCTCTTCTTGGAGTATAAAGTGAAGGCAGTGGCTGGGTGTTTGATTTGGCAGCCCAGGAAGAATTTGTCATGGTGGGAGGAGGGAAGGGCTCAGAGCTGGTTGGATTCAGCATTATCCCGATGTCTTCTTAGACTTATCCCAGACTCACATCCCTTTTATCAGCCTGCCTTGTATCCCACCTGTCACATGAGCCCTCCCAGATGTTGTGATTGACACTGCAGGAACTACCAGAGGGAACAAACCCGTCCCTGAGCTCCTCCAGTACCCAAACCTGATCCACTGCAAGCATGAAGGAGAGAATCATGGAATGCCAGAATGGTTTGGATTGGAGGAACCTTAAAACTCATCCAGAGCCACCCCTGCCATGGCAGGGACAACTCCCACTGTGCCAGGCTGCTCCCAGCCCCAGTGTCCAGCCTGGCCTTGGGCACTGCCAGGGATCCAGGGGCAGCCCCAGCTGCTCTGGGCACCCTGGGCCAGGGCCTGCCCACCCTGCCAGGAAAGAATTTCTCCCCAATATCCCATCTAACCCTACTTTCTGTCAGTCTGAAGCCATTCCCCTTGTCCTGTCTAAGGACTTAGGAAGTTTTCAAAGAGACCACTCCAAATTTTATTTCTCTTTCCCTCCCTGGAGGTTGAACACTCCTTAGGAACCCAGCAGGAGCCAGGGGATGCTGCCCCACGAGCAAACATCTGTTAGGTTGCTTGGGACTTAGCAAGGGTCCCACGGAGGTGTAAAATTGTGGAGATCTGAGTCAGGTCTGCAGTGTGGAGCAGCGAAACCCCCATGGAAGATGCTGCTGGTTTGAGCTGCTGCTGACTGGGGATAGAATCAGGGAATTAAAAAATTTCTCATTAAACACTCACATGAAATGTTAGAGAGATGGTTCTAGCCAGAAATGCCCAGGTTTAGGTCTTCTGCTGTTTACCTCTGAGACTGGGAGCCTTGATTTAGGTGAGGCAGGACAGCTGGGAGTGAGGGATGGCCACTTTTAGCCAAATGCTCCTTGGACAACGTCTGGACCAAGGAAGGGTTCCAAACCAGCAGTGCCCTGGCAGCAGCAATAAAAGCTGCAGGAGAGAGGCTGTGGCACTGTGCTTGTCATGCAGGAGAATAGGGGCTGCAGGTGGTGTCACGACTGCCTCAAATCCATGGGGGAAGCACAAGGAAATCAGGGAAAGCCCCATCCTGGAGCTCAGAGAGAGTTCAGCAAGGTACACCCTTCAAATAATCCACTCCTGCCACAACCACAGGACATCTGCTGATCCCTCACGGCCTCTCTGCCCACACATTCCGAAAGCAACTTTTGCAATAATCCCTCGACAATATTTCTCAGGCATTGCTGCTTTTTTTTATTTTTTATTTTTTTTCCCCTCAGACACACTCTCACTTCCAAGGCATCTCTGCTGGGAGAAGAGTGCCACCTCATGACTGATGCTGAGGATGGAACGAGCCCCTGCAGGGAAGCTGGGATTGTGCAGGACAGGGACAGCTCCTGCCCTGGGCTCCCAGCAGGTTTCCATCCAGCACCACAACACCCTGAGACCATCACCCCCCTCCAAAACTCGTGTTTGTGTGCTTTGCTGAGCACAAAACCCATTCGCGTTTGAACACAAAACACGAATGACTTCATTACTCAAGAGAGCTGACATCATGGAGGCTTTTATACAAAGTTTCTCCTGCTTTGAAAGCCCACTCATTTAATCTCAGACTCTTTCCCATCGTCCCTCTCCTCTGGGAATTCTGCAATTTGGATGTGAGCACCCTCACCTTGATTCCCTTTCCCCACACACTCTTCTCAAGTTATTTTTTCCTAACTAAAACCAACAATTTTGTCTCCAATTTTTCATCTGAGATAATTATTATTAAACTAAGGGGAATTAAAAAGTCCTAATGACTCCTTGTTACTTCCACAAGTGAGGGGCAGGTGTCAAAGAAACTTAGAATTTCTCTGCTCCATCACCAGTTTGGATGTTTGAGGAAAATCTGACACTTTTGGTCATGGATTGATTTGTCTGTGATCCTCCAGAAACAAATAGTTTAAATATTATTAGTTTAAATATGAAGAAATAGGGAAAAAAACAGATTTTTCCTGGCTTTTTGTTGTTTTTTGGTCCCCCTCCCCCTACTTTAAATGAATTCAGGCTTTGAGGAAAGTGCCAGACTGAAAAGCCCAGAGCTTGAAATGTGTTGTTCCTATTTTTTTCCCAGAATAGAAATATCAGGAAAGTAGAACTGAAGCTTTCCTAAAATCCCAACCCTATTTCTGCTCTTCTCCTTTATTGCACCCATTGCTAAATGTGGGCGGTAATTAAAGATCCCAATCAGCTTCTTCCACATCACCTCCAATAAAACCAAAGTCAATTAAAACCAAGTGAATATTAATTTTTCCAAAATGGTCATTGATCTACCAGCAGGTGTATTAACAGCCCCTACTATTGGACAGGATGCCAAGCAGATAAATATGGATACAAAATTTGACATAACTCAAATATTAAATAACCTTTCTGAAGTGAAATATTTTGCATCTCATTCCTCTAGGCAGCCACTTTCTGCTCCCTCCTGCATCTCAAAAATATGCTGCTCAAGTTGTCAGATAGCCAAATATTATTAACCTGAAAGCATCAACTTAATAAGTCTCATCCCATGAACAGAAAAAAAACAACTCAGAATAAAAATCAAAACCCACTTGCTGCTCAGTGGGAGGATTTTACAGCGCAGATGATTTTCTTTGCAGAACTGCGAGAAGGCCTGCAAGAAGTTCATCAAAAATCAGAGCTGCAGGGAGCCTGGCATTGGCTGAGTCTTTTGTTATGATCAAGATATCAATAAACCCTCATTTAAATTTTAATTAAAGACCATTGTTGTGCCAGATGAGCTTGGAGCTTAATGTGTTTAATGGTTTCCCTTAAAGAGATTTTTATAGAGGGTTTGATCAATCACATTAAATAATGACATGAACAAATGTTTGGTTGCTTATATTCTCTCCCACTAAGAAAATTAAAAGGGATAAGATCTGCTACCCAAGCCCATCACTTAAAACAGTTAACAAAACCAGCCCAGATATTCCTCCTCCTCCCAGAGCTTGGGATTTAGAGCTCTCTTCTGCAAACCATGGAGCTCCTCTCCCCCAGTCCTCTTGCTACTCTTTCAGGTGAAACAGAAGTCAAAAATATCATCTCTGAACACAGGATATCTTTAGAAAAGCTGATTTCTTCAAGTTTTCTCTTCTAAAATCAAGTACCACCCACCCACATGTGGCTTGTCCCAGCCCACCTAAAAGGAGGCAGCATTACGAAACCACCCGGGCGACCCCACTGAGCTGAGCTGCTGCTTCCCAAAAATTCCAGTGATTTTGGAACCTTTGCTTGTGCTGCATTTCCAAACATCACTTCTCACCAGCATCTGCCTGGCAGGAACAAGTGCTTTACCCTGAGCTCTCTTTCATCTCCCCCTCTGCTCTCACAGCAACCAGGCTTCAGCCACAAACCTCGAAACAACCCCCAGAATATTTGGTGGGTGATTCACAGATTTTTGCTGTCAAAAAGCTCCCTGTCTTGCCTTATTTCCTGGATTTTACAGCATGCCAAGCTGCGTGTTCACACTGTTTTGTCTTTAATCCTGGCGTTGCAAACATTTCCACAGGAAAACGTGACATTTTTATAAAAGGCTCCAAATCGGGAAAGTTCAGCACGGAGCAAACCTTGGATGTTCAGCATTTTAAGGAGAGGAACAAAAGCCATGCAAACACGCAGACTGGAATTAGGCGTGGAAGAAGTGGTGGAAGAGATCACACTTCCATTTGCATGAGATGTTTATCCCCCAGCCGTGACAGCACAAGAGTGCAGCAGGCACAGTGTCCCAGGAAATGCTTCTTTCCCAGCAAACACCATTCCAAGGAAAGGGGTTCTTCTCCCAGCCATCCCTTGGCATTAATTCCCCTGAGTGGGAACCCCTGAGCAGTACCCAAACCTGCCTTGTTTTGGTTCCAGTCCCATTGCACTGGGTGCTGAGTGCCTGTTCCCCAGAAGAGGTGCAGATGTTGAGGGTTGTGTTCATTTTTCCAAAAAAAGATTGACTCTCCGTGCACATTCCTTGAAGGCTTCCATCTTGGAAGGGCTCCTGCACAAAAAATGTTCAATCCTTTTTCAAGGCTAAATGCATTTCACAGAATCTCAGAATCCCAGAATGGTTTGTGTTGGAAAAGACCTAAAGCCCATCCAGTGCCCTGGGCAGGGACACCTTCACTGTCCCTTTCACTGCTCCCAGCCCCAGAGTCCAGCCTGGCCTTGAGCACTGCCAGGGATCCAGGGGCAGCCCCAGCTGCTCTGGCAATTCCTGCCCAGCCCCTGCCCACCCTGCCAGGAACAATTCCTGCCCAAGATCCCACCCAGCCCTGCCCTCTGGCACTGGGAAGCCATTCCCTGGCTCCTGGCCCTGCAGCCCTTGGGAATTGTCTCTCTCCAGCTTTCCTGCAGCTCCTCCAGGCCCTGCAAGGCCACCCTGAGGTCACCCCAGAGCTTCTCCTCTGCAGGTGAACAGTGCCAGCTGTGCCAGCCTTTCCTCCCAGCAGAGCTGCTCCAGCCTCTGCTCCTCCTGGAGCCTCCTCTGGGCTCTCCCCAGCAGCTCCAGCTCCTGCCTGGGCTGGGCCAGGGCTGGGGCAGCTCTGCAGGTGGGGCTCACCTGAGGGGGCACAATCTCAATCCCTTTCCTGCTGCTCACCTGCTTTGGATGCAGCCCAGGACACCTTTGCCTTTCTGGGATGGAAATGCCCATTTATGGCTCGGGCATTTTCTATTCTTCACCTCCTACTTGTATTTTATGTGTGCCCAGTTCCCATCTTCTGCCTCCCCAGCAAGGACTGGAGATAGAGGAGCCTGCTTCTGATCCACCCAGGAACCTCTCAGCTCCATCCAAATCCACCCAGGATCCTCTCAGCTCCATCCACATCCACCCAGGATCCCCTCAGCCCCTCTCCCACTCTGGTGGCTCAGTTCCCACTGTTCAGTGAAATCCCCACAGGACCCTTCTGCAGGGAGGCAGCAGCTGGAATCTGAGCCTTGCTGCCTGCTCCTGGATGATTGTCAAGGAATTGTGGAACAGGATGCCCGTGAACCATGGCAGGGAGCACATCCCACTCGGGACTCGGGAGAAAGCCCTTGGGTTAGCAGCAGTGTGTTTTAAAAGGTCAGGACAGCTCTTCTCCTTACTCAGGGCTTTGGAGAGCAGAGCTGCAGCTTCTTTTAACCAAAATTCCCTTCAATCCCCCCATGGTGGGCAGCCAGTAGGAAAAATAAAGCTCTTGTGTGGTGCTGATCTGATGCCTGGGGAAGCTCTGGATCCATAAAATGCATCCCAAGAGCCAAACACAGAGCAGGGCACAAAATCCTGGCCCTTCATGTTCCAGCTCCTCCGAACTGAGCTCCCTGTTCCCAAGGATTCCGAGTGCCAGTTCTGGAGCCAGCTTCTCTCTCTCTGGTCAGACATAATTTGATTTAATAGATTTCCCAGATTTAGGTGACAGAAAAATGTAATCATCACCTATTGGAAAAAGATCAGCTGAAAAACAGCATTAAAATTCAGACACATCAGGATTTGCTGGGCACAGCCTGAATATGAGGCTAAACGGAGGTTAAATATTGGCTGAATTGTAAATTTATGGTAAGATTGTGATTTTTTTGGTAAAATTCCCGTCTCTTTACCAGCAGTTTATTGAGAATACGTTGGTGCAGTTTGCTAAAAGTGGCAGCACATTTGAGGCTGGATCAGACAAACTCCTGCCTCAGCAGGTACCACTTGTCAGAAAGCAAGAAATTAGTCACAAATTACCCAGTATTTAATTCCTGATAGGAGAAACAGTAACCAAGTAAATCAAACATTTCTAATTCAGCATTTTACCACTGTAAAATATCATTTCATTGAAATCTCCTGCTGGGGGGAAAAGTGAATTTTAACAGTTTGTAAAAGACTAAAGCATGTCCATTTTTTTCTTATTTAAGTGTTGCATTACACAATATATCACATTTGAAGAAGTCAGAATGAAACCAGAATGCTTTGACTTTGTTTAGAATTTAACTTACTAACAACTCATTTCGTTTTTCATGCCTGTTATTTGTTTTAGCAAGAAATAGAATTTGGAGCATCAGAAAGTTCAACTGACTTGAAATTATGGCTTCAATTTCCTTTGCATATTCATCTCTGTGCAAATGGGAGCTGATAATCTGCGTGTTCTCCTGCAGAGCTGTGATTTTCTTATGGGGTGGGGTGGTCAGAGCAGCTGCTCCAGCCCACTCACTCCATGGCAATTTGGATTTTCTGGATTGAGCTGGTCCCTGCTCCCTCCTCAGCCACCACAGAGACCCCTGAGCAGCATTCACAGATGGTGCCAGCAAATAAAATCTCAAATACGGTGATCTGCTCCTCAGGCGGATTGAGTAAGAAAGGTGAAAATGGAAATATCGAATTAAACGAATCGTTCGCAGGGAAAAAAAAAAAAAAAACAACACCAATTTTAATATTATAAAATGAAAAAGAAAACAAACAAAACCCAGCAAAAGTTAACCCCTTATATTCTTATAAGGAAAAAAAAAATCTGTCCTCACTCCCTTCTTCTCCCACTCAACTCACACCCGACAACAAGAGGGTCTCACACCAGACATGCTGAAGCAAAGACATTTAAAATATTTAAAAGGCTCCCAGGCACCTGTGCAGTTTTGACCTCTTTCAGAAGGTTTTGACATTTCTCAGGGAGAGATAAACATCCAGTTTCCAGGTGTGCTCTGAACCAAGTTATCAGAACCCCTGGGGATTCCCCCTTGCTACCTCTGAGTGAGAGATTATATATATATATATAT
>WAAG01064804.1:0-18567 GCA_013390105.1 Tichodroma muraria | reverse complement strand
CGTATTTGACATGTTCCATGAGCGTTTCATTTTGAACAACAGGACTTCTCTTTACTAAAGTTTCTTAGTAAACCTCCCTGCTTATTTCCAATGACCAATGGTAGGAATTATATTTAGGCAATGCCAGACAACAAATCATCTGATTTAAACATGTTACATGTTAAAAATAATTAATTTGCCAAAGACAATGGCAACAAAAAAAGCTTATTCACTAGTGATGAAAGACTGAAAAATATTCTTGTGAATTTTATCTTCACAGTGTCAAACCAGTGACAGTCTCTGTCACTGGAAAACACAGGCTTAGCTTCTATGTGCAGAAATGGGGAGAAGAACAGGGATATGCAATACAGAATTTTTATCCTAATATACAAGGACTTCAAAAAATATCCTCCTATTTAAATACCTACTGCCTCAACACAGAAATAAAGAAAAAACAAAAGTTAACTTATCATAAGGCACCAGTTATAGAGATGGCACAGCGTTGTTTTCAGCATTAGCATTTGTTGTTAGTCAGTATCCAGGACAACTGACAATCAAATGCAGCAGCAAACACAATGCTGAATATATTTTTTTAAAAGGTCATTTTAATCACATGTGCTGCAGATCTTCAGCCAGCATTAAAACTGGCCATTTGAAACAGTGTAACATTTCCTTCTTTGAATCATGTGTTTAAAATCCACTTTTTAAAAGTTAAATTCAAAATAAAGAAATAATTCACACATGTCAAACTAAGTAAAAGCATTTTTCATCTTAAAAAGCTCCTTAATCTATAATTGGCTACTTTTTAAAATCACCTTTATCTTGGGAGCCTGCATAAATTGTTTAAATTTACTAGTGCAAGGCTGGTTCTTGGGAAAGAGTAGCAGAGCTTTTACTGATCTTTAGGAAAAGTGACTGTGAATTGCACCAACTGAAGTATTTTTTCACTCTGCTATCATAGATCATGAATCAGAAATAATAGCAGTAATCACGTTTCAGAAATGAGGATGTAGCTATGAAGCCTCCTAACTCCCACTCCATCAGTGTTATAATCCCAGCAAGTTAAATAAATCCCTTACTTCTAACACAATAAGTAGGAAAAAAAAAAAAGAAAAAATACCTTGAATGCTGCTGCTTTCTTAAGATTCCTTAAAGTCAGAGGTGAACACAACTCAAATTCTGCAGAAAGGTTTGCTTTTGGTTTGATGTTTTTAGCATAACTTTTTTACTTTCTTTAATTTAACATCTCATCTTAGAAAATTGAATGCTACACTTTTTGATAGATATCTGCTGCTTGTTTACAAAACACCATCATATTTTAATGTGTATGAATGAAGGGGATAACAGAAAAGCAATCCTAAGGAAAGCACAGTACTAGAAGAAAATTATGACAACCACCACTAAGGACAAAATAGCTTTTACTAAAAATCATCTAGGTTGTCTGTATTCACATGAGAAAAAAAAACCTGTGTTTTTTGGGAACCTCCAAAATGACTGTTCTTTTCTGAATATCAAAAAAAAAGGGACAAGAAATTGAATAAACTGCAAGACTCTGAAAAGAGCTTTTGGCTTTCCACTGGCCTGTGAGTTCTGGCAAATAGCTGCAGGCATCAGAGAAAATCCTTGTCCTCTGGTAACAAACAGTCAGAAACACAAACACTCATTTCCAGTGTCAGAGATCATGTGAAGTTTGTCATTTTGACAAAAGAGCTTCCCTTCACAAAACACTTTCAAAACTTGTTGGCAACATCAGCAATGTTTTCAAGAGGACAGAAAGAGCAAATGAATATTCAAATTAGAACATTTTTAATAATGTTTGGCCTTCCACAGCTTGTCTGAAAGACACAGTATGGAAGGGATATGTAATGACTAAGAAATCCCTCTGCCCTCTTCATTTTTATGGATCAATGTGAAGAGTACATCAGCCTCAAATATTTAAGTCTCATTATGAGATGGCAAGTGGATAGAAAGTGGTAACTTAGAAAACTTTTAAAATATGTATTAAAGTTTATGGTGCCATGTTTTGATACGATTTTATTATCTGTGTATAAGTAAAGATCTGGAATAGAATTTCTGTGAAAGCTGTGATTCACTCCGTGATTTAAAGTACCCCAAAAAGCCTGTCACTTTTCCAGCATTGGTAGTAGGTAATGCTTCACTGCCAAAGTTTCTCTTTGTAATATCCACTCTTGCAGCGTTTCGGAACTTCACTACAAAATTCTGATTTGCTAAGATACTGACCTTGGAAAATTTGTCTTAATAACTTTGTCTTTATATAAAGATTTTTTTTCCTGTGCCAAAAATGCACATTTTCAACAGATTTCAATCACTTGTGATGTTCTGGCTAATTCTAGTAGGTCATTTAATCATGTTTTACATGAGTTTATGAGAATAAAATGGCAACAAATACAGAAAAACAATCCACTTGCTATGAAGAAAATGTATGCAATATTGGTTATAAAATGCCTCGAGTAATTTCAACACTTGAAACTTTGCACTTAACAATCTAAAATTATTGACCTAATGCATAAAGTTGATTAAAGACTGAAACAATTACCATCAGAACTGTTGGCTTCTGAGGTTTCCTTCTGTAGTAGGAATGCCTGAGGTGCATAAGAAGCATTTTTGGGACTGCCCCTATACATGACCCGAAGAATTAGGCCAGCTCCAAAGTAGCAGCCGTGCTTCTGATGTAAATTGCAGTCGTGGAAGAGCTGCTTCACATATAATTCTTCCCTCTGTGCCAGAGGGCTGTATTCTGAGACAGAGGTGGTATGGATGTCTGGGGTCAGCATAAACCAACATCCCATTAAACGTGTATTTCTTTTCTTCCTTGATGCAGTAACTATGTGGCCCTGAGCTGCATTTATACGCAAGAGTTCCTAGAAGCAAGGCTTAAATCTGAATTAAAATCCAAGAAACAAGTTTAAAGGCTTGCTGTGTTATGTTGTATATTGTAGTATATACAAAGAGTTTTAAGCTAAATATCTCATTATTATGATCATTACAGAAACCTAGATAAAAGCAATGCAGCAAGAACTTCTTTACTTTCTGGCTCCTTCATTAACTGAGATTCTGAATGAACATTACACATGTGAGAGAAAGCAGTGGCCCCAAACTTCATTACTATTTGGTACTGTTCCTGCAAACACGGTCATGGGAAGACATCAGCAAGGAGCTGATACACAGAGCAGAGAGATGCAGTGCACATTCCCATCCTCATTAACCCTTCAGAAGTCAAGCTGCAGGGTGTTAGAGCACCTCTGACTGGGAGAACAGCCTAGGTGCCTCTCCAAAAGTGGTGTTTTTACACAGGCAGAGTGCGTGCTTCCCTCTCTGCGCTGCACATCTGCAGAGCCCCAGGTGGAAGCTCTTTGCTGGAAAGCAGGGCAGACAGATGAGGTGTCACATGACGAGGTGTCACATCTCCCTGTAGGTGGCACCTTTAATCGGGGGCACAGCTTTAATTCTCTCCCATTACTCTGTGGGGATGCGTGTAAGGAATGGCCATCAGCCTCTCACACAAAGCAGGCGCCAGCAGTGCAGGCAGCACGTGGAGCTGCTCTTTCTCCCATTGTCTTTACACCCTTCCACAAAAGAAAAGCGCCAATAACTGCACAATGCAGTCCAAATAAAACTCCAAATATAAGCAAATCTGCTTTCTATAGTTAAGGAAAAGATGAGTGCACATATTTTAAATGTTTCAAAATGTAAATACCAATGCAGTAAAAGTATATTTGTGGTAAAATGCACATCTACACTGATCTACAGCACAGAATAAAACCATCCACTGCCTAGCAATCTAAACTTTCTTGAATTATACCTTTTTATTTTATAAATATATTGAACTTGATTTTGTAAATATAGCCATCATTTAAGTATGCGTGTATATATATATATATATATGTATATATATTTAAGATATGGCTGAATAGAAATTACATAAATAAGTACTCCAATTAAATTTGCAGTGGCATTGTTTATCACAAGAGGAATATGTATCTGAGCGTGAGAAAGATCTGTAGAGTGCTCTAATACAGATGGGGAAATAAGTTGTCTAGGACTTCAGAACCACTTGAAATGTCACCATATCTCACCTGAAGCTCCAAGGTGCACTTTTTTCTTGCCTTCAGTAACATAAACATGTAATAGCAGATACATAACAAAAATATTATGTAAAAATTAAAATAATAATCTTCTCATCTTTCCCTTGAGAAGAGGAAAACCACATACAACTTGATGCTATCCAGGGAAGTATTTAATTATTATATTAGTGGATATTATCTAACAGCCTAATGAGATGACTTTGCTACTGGATGTTACAGCCCTCTGAAACATATTGTTAAAGTGGGCTGTAATCACAACAATTTGTTGTGATTTGTATTTCGGTATAACAAAACACAGAATAAAGCAAAGGCTGATGAGCTGAGCAAAAACAATAGGTAGAAGAAGACAAAATACGAAACCAATACTAGTCAACTGAGAAAACTAATTGAAACTAAATATAATAATTAGTTTTCCTATTCAAAATCTATTTCACTGTTGCACTAATCTGCAGTAGGAAACTAAATTTTTCTGATTCTGAAAAAATTAGTATTTTTAATTTGCAAGAACCCATGTACTGTTGATCCTCATTTGATATTCAGCAATATTTCATAATGCTCTTTGCAGTGCCAGCATTTCAGCTATTGATAAAGTTAAAATGCAACTTACGTAAGTTATTTGGAGGAGGTCTCGTCTCCATGTTTTCATAATGCTGCACGTGTACTACAATGTTTAGATCTCTTTCCATATGATCTGTTGTACAAGGACCTTGAGGTCGCATAACATCAGCAAGAGCCCTGAAAACCAAACAAAAGCAGAATGAATCTTCAAAATCTGTAAGACATTAATGATGTGTTCCAAGATCTGTTGCAGTTTGCGATGCAGTTAATCACAATGTCTGCTGGAAAAGCCAGCTCCCTTCACAGTAAATGCAGGGAAGTAAATTCATTGTGAGACTTCACACCTAAGGCTCTTTTTAGGTTACCTTAATGTGCTAGAAGTAAAACACAGAAACACATCAAGTTCTTTAGGTTTCTTGGCTTTGGAGGAACATAATTTAAGCTCCTTGAGCCTTGCAGAGTTCCGCCACTGCTCAGTAACATTATTGCCATCTTGGTTAAGCTGAGCACCTCAGCACCTAGCCCATGGCTACACCTTTCACAAACTGCTTATCTTCACACCTAGATTACTAATTTCAAAGGAAATTCTCACACATGCATTTACAATTAGCACACACAACACAGCGGTCTTCACAGTTTTCATTCAAAAATGTCACTCAAGTTGAAAAGTCATATAACTTCCATGCAGAAATCCAGTGAGCAGGGATTTAAGGATTTCTCATCCAGATGTGGAGATCAAAAAGGTCTTTTTCTAACTTCTGTGAGTGTCCTAGTCTTTAACATAGAGCAAAGCTTGCACAGGAGCACTCCCTGCTCCTTTGAAGGCAGTTCAGAAACAGGATGAAAGGTTTGCGCTAGCAAAGGGGGAGTAAGCAAAAGGTTCCTCCAGGCTGAGGCTGGTGCTGGCTGTGGGCTTGACTCTGACAGACTCATCCTGCTCTGGGCACTGTGTAAGGACCAGTTCCACTGCCGAGTGTCCTGGCGAGCGTAAGGCCATCCTTCGGCACAAGGATAAACACACACACCTGGATCAGCCCCGTGGAGCCAGAGTTACTGACCAAGTTTGAAGCACTGAAACTCCCAGCGTGGCAAGATCTCACTGTGTCTGTGAGTCTGTGCTGATTTGCCAGAGTTCCATAGGAGCAGGATTAGCCCTTAGCTATGTGCCAGAGCTACCTGCTGAACTGCTGTGCACTAGGAAATAATTGGCCCACCTGCAGAAGTTGTTGCCTTAGGCAAAAGAAAGCTGTAGTACGTGTTACCAGTGTCTTCAGGGTTCAGTGCAAATCTTTTCAGGTCAATGTATCATGGACCATTATTTACCTCCTTTTTGGTTTATTGTTTTTAATTTTTAGACCTCTTGAGCAATTTTTTAAGGGTGTGGACACATTTTCTGGGCACTATGCCCAGTTTAGTGTAATTTTCTGCAAAATAATATACAGTGTGCCAGATACTGCATCAAGAAATACTAGATTATAAACTAATAAATAAACGTTTTAAAAAATAAGCACATTCCTTGGTGAAAGCCATGGCAAGTGCCATCTAGCTCCTCCACTGTATTTCTGTGATATTATGATTTCTCAATCAAGCAGCACTATACTTTTAAATATTAAAAAGTATGTAGCTTCACTGAAGTTACAGAGAGAAATCCTGAGCTGGATCTTGCTTTCAGATTGCTAGAACATTGCTTGGGTACACAGCAGAACAATACTGATATTTTCTTGTGTTTATGGCTAATATTATGTTATTAAAATATTAGTTACACTTGTGATCAACATGTTAGAGAATATTTTGTTGATCCTGGAAAAGGTCAGAAGACAGTAACCATATGATTAAAGGTATCAGAGTAATGCTCCCATTTGAAGCAGTGCTTATACAGCACAAATAGCAGAGCTGGCCTACATAGCAGAATAATAAAAATTCAACAGAAGAGCTCTCACAAAAATATGTAGAAATGATGCAAAAGGAAAGTATTATATTGCAAAAACAATTTAAAATAAGTGGGGACCAAAAACATTAATATCATGTCTCTATACAGAGGAAATTATTGACATCAATATTAATTCTAATTCCAGAGGCAGCTGGACACACTTCTGGGAAGGGAAAAAAAGTAAATGAAAGTTCCTAACTCTGGTGCGGGAGTTAAAACTGTGAGATCTAAGTATTTCCCAACTTTGTGAGAGTGAGTTTTCAGAAATACTTTCCTCATTGCTCTTAATCTGATGGTAAATATTTTTTCCTGTAGACTTTAAATAACACCTTGTATGATGGCAGATGAACTACTGCCTGTCTATCAAAATGCTAAGTTTTCTACCAGTTCAGGGTGGCTTTTTTCAAATGGTTTTCAAATGGTTTTCCAACTCCTTATTCTGTATTAAGAAAAGATTAACTACTCACCATCAAGTTCTGTTTTTAATAACACAGCACGTGTACTGTCTTAGCCAAAGTTGTACAATCTTCTCAGGGCAGAATAGTTCATATAACTGAGAGCATGTCCTTATTCTCCACTGATGTCAGAGAGAGTTAAAAATGTGTAGCAGCTTCAGTTTCGCTGAAGGACAAAGGAAGTGCTGTACCTGCATTTTGTTCTTTTAGGGATTTGCCCATATAATGAAATTGATAAAGGGAGGCTTGTTCCCCAGTACATGACAAAATCCTTAAACAGATGTTTGCTTTGAAAAATTCCACATAGGCCAGGAGACTTTTAAAATACCTTCATGCATTTGTCTCACCTAAATATAGTCACATTGATTTTGTTCATTATCTGAAGAAATTGTTATAGTCAGTCCCATTGAAAAGTTAAACTTACACAGAGGGTCTTTACCTACACCTGTGATATACCAGACGATTTTTTAAGGAAATGCAAAGTGCAAGATAACCTTCTAATCAGGGAGCAGTATCATTAAGACCTGTGCAGTGATGTTGGTTGTAGTATTACAAAAGTGGAGGAGTGTTACCTACATAGGGGTTCATGGCCCAGAGCTATCCAAGTATCACAAAACTTCAGCATTTCTCTTGCCATAAGAATTTTCTTGGGGTGTTATAAAGCATGTGGAGCCAGGCATTTCCCTTATGGGTACAAGCTGAAAGAAGCTGAAACACAGGTTATTTCATGAAAGGTCACTTGTCATGTTTTGCCTCCAAAACTGTCTCAAAACTCATAAGGGAAATAATTTCATACATAGGATTCAGGATTTTGGCAAGTCAGGCTATTTTGGCCCCAACTGCATGTCTTTTAAATGATCAATAAAAGATTTCACTCCTGAGTTCAGCACTGGGAAGTTTCTTCCTTGTGAAGGAAGAAAGAAGTGCTTAGATGGTTCATAATAATAGGAAGACTGCTAAAACACTGTCAGAAGAAGCACTGTTTTAAAAAACAGGAGTTACAGCATAAGAGCACGATTGTAAACATTGTCTTTTCAGTTCTTGGTTTGTTTGCACATTCTCCATGAGGATTAAGGAAGAAGACAAAGGTGAAGTTGTATTTACAGAATAATCTCCTTCATGCAACAGAGGTAAAGCTTTTTCATTTTCTATTCATTTTTGAGAGAGGATTCTCCACTTGAACTGATGGAGCCTGGCAGGGCCATTGGTGTAGTCTCAAGCAGCAAGAACGTGCTGCCCTCATATGCATAACAAAGCTGGTCTGCTTCAGCAGGCAGATCAAATCTGTGTCCTCTCATGCACAACACTGCCACGTTCCCTCCCTCTGCCACAGCTCCCTCCTACACCATCTGATTTCCTTATTCTCCTCAAAAACAGGAGGGGAAAAGAAGACCTACTCTGGATACTACTATCACAGCTTAGTCTTGGACACTGTAGCTGAAGGGAATACTCATGTCCTTTTAATATCAAGGAACAAATTTTAAAATGAGGAGAAACAAAACATGTGAGGTCTAAAATGAAATACACCATGCAGAGTTAATTCTGTACTCCCTTTTCCACGTTCATCCTCCAGATTTACAGTTCTGTTGGCACTGTAGCCAACAGAAAGAAAACGTCAACAGTGCCATACCTGGCCTGTTTCCTCAAAACATAAGGAAGAAACAAGCTCTCTAAAAAAGGACAAGTCTTGACTTGTTTTCTAAAGGGCCTTGCCCAATAGAGACTTCTTCCTATAGATTTTTTTCACTAATTAAATACATTTCCACAATGCTTTTTAATTGTCAAATATTTCAGGGAGATTCAGTGAAGTTAATGGAGTGTTCTTGGTTTGTTTTGGTATAGTAGTAAACAAAATTCCATGGAAGTCAGCTGTATGGAAACTATGCTCAGTTAACAAAGAAAGTTTTCTTTATTAACATTGTACCACTCTTACACACACCAGTGTCTTACTTCAACAGCAAATCTACTGACTGCAAAATGAAATAATGCAAGGAATTAAAAAGTGTGGCACAGTTTTGCTTCCTATTTAGAAGTCAATGTTCTTTTTCCCACGTGTCAGGTCTCTGTTCATATTTTGAGATATTTTTAGCAAATCAAAAATGGAAATGTATCATTTACACCAGTTGTACATTTTTTCTTAAAAACCAGCCCCCCATAAAAAAAATCACTTTCCATTATGCATTGTCTTCCCTTTCCGAGGTGAATTTGTTTGTAGAAATGGAGGAGATTCAAATGTTTCATGTAGCCATTGGCTAGGCAAGGGAAAGGAGACAATCTTAGCTAAGAAAATAGATGAGAAATCATTCTCTGTGTGTTTCTTGCTGCCAGTCAAAATGGAGTAACACTTAGTACTTTTGCTTTGGCCTACCTAACACTATATATTAAACTTCTGCTTATTAATAAGGTTCAGTATTGAAAAAAAAGTAGGAGGTGTTCTTTTTTGTTTTGTGTTTCTGATATTGTAGTGATGAATGTTATAAAAGAAGGCGACAATGAACACAGTCTATATATTACATCAAATGTTGGTACTATTAACTGTTTAAACAGATAAATTACTTTTAAGCATTGCAGCCTTTTTTCAGAACATTAGTAGTATAAAATGAGCTAGAATGGAATATTTTAGTTAAACACTTACTCGAGGACTAAGAGGTTACTTCAATTCTTCACTCAATGAATATATTTATACATTGCCAAAGGGATTTACAAATCTAATTCCTTTCCAAATTAATGTTAAACCCATCCCACAACTGGAATAAGAGAGAACTTTTCTTAAAAAAAAAGCTATAGATCTTCTTTTTCAGAACATGACTAGCTATTATGTGTACTGAGTGGGTGACTGTTTTTCCATGTGATCATGACTTTCCAAGTTTCTATATAATCCTGCCTTGAACAGTTTCATGTACAAGATCACAGACGCTGTTAAGTAATCAAGGTAACAGACGACCTCTGCTAAGGCCCACTTCAGAAACCTCATCTTTATGCATACATGACTCAAGGATATCAGAATGGTTTTCCAATCCCCCGTAATTCTACTTCCATAAACTGTGACAGAATATCCTTTCAGAATACTTCACACCTGTACTTTAGATAGCAAATGTTTCTACTCAGAACCAGGGCCTATTTAAGCCATAATTTGCAGGGATGGCTTATAGCCATCCTTCTTCATTCTGTTCTGGGGTTTGTGACTGTTACGAACCCTTTTTCCCTGCACAAAGACACTAGAGAGAGACTGAAGCAAAGGAGAGTTTTTGCAAACAAGCTCTGTAGATTAAAACTTAAAAAATAAATTTGGACCCATGTATTGTTTTTCCTCAATTTATATTCAAAATATCTAAAGGATTATTGTACCTCAACAAAAACTGTCTTTGCAGAAGTATCACTGACACACGCTGTTGACTAAAATTTCTGCAATGTGCTTTTTTCCTCAGTAGTAAAGCATATCCATATCAGCCAGTTTATAAATAGCAAATAATAGCTCATGGACTGGTGATGCATTTTCAGGAGTATTTCTGTGACTTTCTCTATTCATTTCAGGATAAGCAGTTAATCAAAAAGTCATGCAGAAACTTCAGTAAAAAGGAGGCTCCAGATGTTGAGTTGATCTCTTGGACTGTCCTTCAAAGGATGACTCTTCATCTAAACCTTAAAGATTGTGAACGACACCATTAGCAAGGGCATTGGCAGGGCAAGAGGAAGTTTTCTGCCACACTGCACGTCCAGTATAAGGTATCCTTTCATTGCATTTCATCACTAAAGTTGCCTAATATGCTGGGATCTATTTAGACTCTTTAATGGATCTGTTTGCCTTTTTTAATGCCTTTTCCCCATCTGCTTTACTTTCATGTGCCTGGGATTAGCATAAAGAATCAGACAGGCTGCAAACTTGACAAATGTGTTATGCCTTGATTTTGAACTGCTGTGACAATCTGGGTTTGGAATTTGTTGTTAAAGACACTGGGCTCTGTCCCGAGTTGCCCACCTGCCTATCCACCACTAGGCAGCCAGGATCTGGAGTAGATGGTGCACAGCACGCCTAACTCTAGGTGTGGGAGGTTCTCTTTGATATAACTCAGCCATTACACCGTGGAGAAAAAGTAAGAACATACACACACATGGATGAGGCAAGACTTTCATATTCCATTTTTTACCTCTCAACAGTAACTGAAAAAATGTTAAGAAATTCTACAATAGCTTTTCCTTTTTGTGTCTTCCCTTCCACCCTGACTCATTTTCACAGCTTAGAAATTTTACAAATAGCTCACACACTTGCAAGGGCTGGGAGAGTAGGGAAGGTCCTGCCAAAACCGTTTTGCAGCTGGAGAGGGAGGGTGAGATGGCATTTGTTTACATCCTTCTGTTGGGAAGTAAAACCATTTTCCAATCTTTGAAACTGTTGGAAGAGGGAACGCATCAGGCTTTCTATAATTCAGTGTTGCTGGTTTCAGAATTGTTTTTGTTTTTCTATTTATGCACAGTATATCTGGGAACACTTGCTGGATCTTGTTAGGGAGAGGGTCAGGCATTACAGATAAAAATAGACTACTGTCTGTGCAGACTCCACAATTATCCCTAGTCTTCCTCAATATGCATGTTCTGTGATAACCCATGCTAGGGGCACCACAGGAGCTCTGCTCAGCAAAGTTGGTTTCTCTCAGTCGCCTTGCAGGGGAATGCAGCCTGCCTAGCAGGAGTTGTTTATTTGGCAGGGACACACGGGCTCCTCTCTCCTCTCTAGGGGCTGGGCAGGAGGTGGGGGGGAAGGGGACCCTGCTGCCTGGCACTCAGCCTTACCTGGACATGTGCTCCCGCTGGGGTCTGTGTGCCTTCTCCAGCCCTAGTTTGGTGAAGATCCCCACCAGCACCATGACTGCTACAACCCCACAGATGATGTAGACAATAAGGTTGGTTTTATCCCGGGTAGGGTCATGCAGAGGGTCGTCTATGCGGGAAGGAGGCTTCCCAGTGTTCATCCACAACGGCGTCTCATAGTTTGTGCAGGTGCTTTGATCCAGCCTTGTCTTCTTGAACTTGCAGCAAAACCTGAAGCCACAAGTGCCACAGCAGAAGATGAACTCCCCCGAGCTGCAGTTAAAGGGGGGGTCCCACTGCCCCATCACGTCAAAGTAGCCCCTGCAGAAGTCTGGTGTGGGAGGTGGCTCGGAGGGGTCTATCTGTTCCCCGAGGCTGGAGTGGTTTCCTCCCGAGAGCACCACAAAGCTCCCCAGCTGCTGGCCAGCTTTCTCCTGAGCCCGACACACCAGCGTGAGAAGGTCCGCCACCAAGTAGCCGAAAAGCAGCCGAATAAAGCCTTCCATTCTGCCTCCCAGCCCCGGCTCAGCGATGCTGCTGCCGCCGCCGCCGCTCGAGCTGCTGGATGCTGCGCTGCGCCAGGAGCTGAACATAAAGGGGCTCCGTCAGGGGCCGGGCGTCCGCTCAGCCCGCGCTCGCCTCCAGCACCACGGACAGCCCCGAACGGGCCGGGCAGGGTCCGCAGCCCCCGCGCAGGGTCCGCAGCCCGGCCCCGCTCCGCTCCGGAGCAGCGAGCGCGCCGTACTTGTGGAGCGGAGTGCGCGTGAGAGGGAGCGCGGGAGGAGGAGGAGGAAGAGGAGGAGGAGGACCGAGGAGGGGAGGTGGCGGCGGCGTGAGGGGCACCGCGCCGGGCTGGCGAGAGGGGCGTGGAGGGGCGGCCAAGCGGGAGGGCTGAGGCGAGGGCGCTGCAGGGGCGGGAGGAGGAGAAAGGGCGAGCGAGGAGCCTCCCCGCGCAGCCTGGTGGGGCGCCGGGGGCACCCACCTTCCGCTCCCCCGCGGAGCCCGGCGCGGTCTCTCGCACAACNTCCTTTGAGGCGGCCGCGGGAAGCTGCGTGCAGAGACGGGGCTGCCCGCCCGCCTGTCCCCTCCGGCAGCCCCGCTGAGCGGCCGGCGACTTCTCCCTTTCTCCCTCCCTCCCTCCCTCTCTCGCTCCCCCTGTCCCTCTTGCTCCCTTCCAGCCTTTTTGTGGGGCTTTCCCTCCTCGCATCAGCCCCGCCGCAGCGCCGACCCTCGCGTCGCCCCCCTCACCCGCTCCCCGCCATCCCTTACATAAGAGACCTCCCGCCCCGGCGGGCACTCCCCACAGGTGCGTCTCCAAAAGCGCGGGAGCGCCTCCTCGTCCCCTGCCTCCCTCAGCCCGCTCCGCGCCGAGCGGGGTAGGGGGCAGCCGGGCCGGGCCGGGCCGGGCTGGGCTGGGCGAGCCAGGTGAAGCTCCGCGGTAGGAGAGCTCTTCTGCCGATAAGTAGAGCGCTCCTTCTCCCTGGAACTCCTCTCCGAGCGCTCTCCGGACACTCACCTGCGAGGCAAAGGCAGGTGCCGCGGGCGGAGCGGCGTCCATGGGGCCGCACCTCTGCTAAGGCCGGGAGGGAGCGGGCGCTGCCCTGGCCCCGGCGTGCCGAGCACAGGTACAGCGGTGCTCGCAGTGCGTGCTGCCGAGCAGGGCTTTGCCTGCTGAACATGAGCTGCTCCTGCACATAATTTATTTAAAAATCTCCTTATAATGTCAGTCAGTTAGTTCCAGAGGACACAGTGAGGCAGCGGGTTGTTTGTGAGATACAGAATTGAAATAACTTCCCCTAAACAGAGAACTGACTCCGGGAAAGACTTTTTAGTGATTCACTCTCCATCCCTGTTACTTAACTCTCTCATCTCTGTCATTTGGTTCGGCAGTAACCTGTGCAAGTAACAATAATATTATCCTGAATACTATGCTGCCACCAAATGTAGGAAATAAGCCCACTATGGTGTGACTTAACAGTGTGGGCTGGCGCTGAAAGCCGCTTCCCTTTTCCTCGGGGCAGGTCTGTGAGGGCCTTGCCGTGGCCTTGCGGGCTGCCCTTGGCTCTGGGGAAGGCTGGTATGCTGGGGCTCTGCCATGGCAGGCTGCCCTCCCTCTTCCTCTGCATCCCTGGCGCTCTTCAGGAACTTGGGCCAAGTCCGTGTGGAGTTCTTACGCGGTAAATAAATGGAAAGGTGAGGCAGAGGACAAAGCGGACATTTGGAATCGGAGAGGGCTGTAGTTAGCTAATTGCGATCCTTTGCCTTCTCTTAAAAATAGACTCTAAGTACAGTGATGAAAAACCACTGAACAGTTTGACAGTAAGCCTGGCATTTTGTCCAGGAGGTAGGTTAGAAAGCCCCTTTATTTCTCAGCAGAGAAAAACAATCAGTCACAGCCAAAAACCAGCCTTTCTGGGCCTTAATATTTAATTCTTAAAACCTCCACCTCATCAACATCCCCTTTCAAGTCTCCTCTGAAACCATATAATTCCTCCCTTGTGTATACTTCTCTCTGCTATTATTTTTTAACACTTTGTTATGCAGTTTGTGCTGAAAATACTGCACAAAATGAATCTTTTCCATACTAATTATTTCATCTAGAGACATTTAAGGTCCAGTCTGTCAAGCACTTAAGATTATGCAAGTTTCCCTGTTGATTTGATGGTTAAAAAGCTGCTTAAATATTTTGTGTGTTTAGTGCTATACATGTGCAGAAATAATAACATCCAAACCCGATTTATTCTATGGGTTATTAATCCTGACTAAATATGGTACAAGTTTCTTGTTTTGCTGAGTTCCTAGGGTATTCCTTAAGAATTCCCCTACAAAAAAGAAGTGCAAAGGATGTAGGCTAGAACCTGACATCTGTGGGATTCAGGTCCATGAGATCAGAACTCTAAGTGGCATGTGCTTGGGAAAAAAACAGGATCAAAAACAGGAGGTAAAAACAGGAAGGTGATCAAACCTTGAACATTTCATATTGCACCAAGAGATTTTGGATCAGACCCATGGAACCCAGAACCCGTAAATCATGCTATCCTTAATTAATTATATGTTACTTCAGTTGCTGTGCTCTCTCTGCCGGTTAGTTGTATTAGCAGTGAAGTTTTTTAGCTGTACCATGTCTTAGAATTCTAACAGTGAACTGGAGTTGTTCTGGACTGGGGCACAAACCCTGTTTACCAGACCTGTGGCAGTGTGCTTTCCTGGTTTCATAGCATATATTCCTGAGACACCTGCATGACCAAAATATAAACCCATTAGTTACAATAATGGAAATAAAACTAGTTGAGAGAAATTGAATACTGCACACAGTACTGAGGCACGTTTTGGGTCCTTGTGTGATTTTATAAAGCTTTTCGCAATAAAGTCAGTCAATAAAAAATGTCTCATTTATTTCAGTTATGTTTAACAAGCTGAGAAACATGAAAGATTTCCCAGTTTCGCACCATCATCTTCCACTTTCAAGACTTCAAGAATTTCAAGACTTCTCTTTTTGACATTGCTTTAAGGCAAGTAATAATTACCTACTTTTCTATAGATTTATCCCATAAGGAATGTTCTTTGCCTCTGAAATAACTGAGAGGATGAATGTTTCAACCTGAAACTACAAAGTTCTGTTTACTCAAGTACTTGTCCATTTAATTAAGTGGAATTCTTATTTTAGGCACCAGCCATATACAAAATTCTTGTTATATTTTCCCTCTATTTTCTTTGTTTCCACCAAGATGATGTGTGAATCAATGGCAATGCTTGGAGTTCAACTTTAACCTAGAAAATAGGCACATTTTCTGGTAAATTCAGTAGCAATGTATACTCATGCATATACACTCATATTCTGTTTACTGAATTCCGTGTAGAATTGTACATAGAACTGATTCTTTCAGGGCTTTTTATGTACATAAGAGAGTTTGAAAAAGAGTAAAATAAGGAGAGAAACCTGAATGTTGAGGTGGCGGCAACTATGAAGAGTATAGAACAACTAGACCATGTGGAGCGATTGCATTTATTATGTTCAAAATTCTGTATTTAATTTTTGTTGATAATAACAATGTTGATGCAACCCTTGAGTATTTCTCTGGTACTGATTACCTGACAGAGAGAATAATCCTTTGCTGAGCACTGAGTCAATGGAGCTTTCCAGCCAATCATTAATTCCCATGGAATGCCCGATAGCTCAATCATTAACAGACATTCCAGAGCTGTGAATATGTGTCAAAAAAGCAGCTAGACAGGCCTGATCTCAGGCAGTATTAATGTGAAAGGTATTTTGTGATAAGAAATGTTACGTGGAAACTGGAATGAAGCAGTCGATGTCTGTTTCCTTGGTAGTCATTTCATGCTGTAGTGGGGTGCCTGGATATAGATACAAAATGTTTAGTGGCTGAAGAACAGAACTGATGATTCTTCTGTGCCAGACCAAGTGGCAGCAAGTTTGCAGTCACTGTCTTTAAAAGAACAGCTCAGTGGTAGAAGATGTCTGCTGGACAGCACTAGAGAAGCTTGAGGAAGAAGTGTCTTAGCAGACAGGAGTAAAAGAACTCTTTCAAGAAAGAGTTAAAGAAGTGTGTTTTACCAAGGAGGCTACAAGTGACATAATGTTTATAGACACTGAAAAAGTCCTATGATTCACAAATCCTGTAAACACCCTGAATCACACAACACAGAAGTTTGTTTTGAACAGCTCTACATTCTTGAATTTGCATAGATCAGACAGCCCAGTTTGCTTCTACCAAGTTCTGTCACTCCTCTATGAGCAGCGTCCTTCCCCAGTGGTATTAGTCTTGATGGGTGGTTAAAATGCATTTGGTTTTAGTTGCATAGCAAACACTTTATAAGCCTTTGCTCTTTTAACCAATAACTGCAAATCATTAGTGTATCAGTACAGTAATGTGTGAAATCCCAACCTGCATTGTGTTGACACTACATACACTTCTGCTTTTATAAATAGTGAGCAAACATCTTGTAACTAACCTTTCCTTTTCATTAAAAAAGATGCACATACAGACTAGGACAGAAGTAGCTTGTTCTTATAATTTCATGGATTCATAGCAATTTTAACAGGAACATCTCACAAACATTGAGGACTTCTTTGCTGTCATCAGGTCTCAAAAAATACACTTTGCACGTAGCAAAGGGATCACCATCAAGAGATTTTAATGAACCAAGAGGCACTGCATGAATGAAAAACCATGAGAGACTTCGTTTTATAGCTTACTGAGGAGGAATATAATTTATTTCAATTCTATAATGTAGAAATTACCTTTATAACCTAACATTTTTCTCTTCAGTCTTCTTGTAAAACCTAAACTGTAGTAATTACATGAATTGGGTTTGAGGCAGGCAGTAACAGCAACCACATTTGGAGTGGACTTCATGAAATCCCGAGAGTTCTTGTAGCTTCAGCTTAATTCAAATTCAGAAAAAATCAGATAAAGGTAGAAGGTAGAGTACTAGCAAATGAATATACAAGAGGAAATACATGTATAGTGCAAATGTCTTCAGTATACAGGAGTGGAAAAAAGGTGCCAACACGTCTAAAGCAGCTTCCAGCAGTGTAGCTGAAAAATGAGCTGTGCCCTCGGGTTTGCCTGTTGCACAGCTATTGCTCTGATCCTGAACAAGGAAAGCTGACAGTCAGTTTCTCTCTTTGGTAAAACTGATGTTACTTTTGAATTGTAGCAGTATTGCAAGTACCTGAACAAGGTATGTTTCTGCTTGTTATAAATTAGACTGACATGGAATTTAGACCTGGAATGATTGACCGGGTGTCTGAGGATTAGTGCAGCTGACAGAGAAGGCTCTGCAGATCATTGCAAACTTGTGCCAACAAAATCTTTATCTTGTTAACAAAAATAGAAGGAAAAAAAAAAGAAAAAAAAGGAAAGGAAAGCCTACACAGGATCAAAAAATTTGAACTGCTNAACAGGCTGTATACTGTGCCTGAGCATATAGAGCTTAGATATAGAACAGGACACATAGGAGAGAAAATTTTCTGATCCTCTGCTATTTGACTCTGGCCTATGTTAGACCAGCTGAGGAGCTATCTAACCAATACCTCTTCTAAAACTCCCCAGCAACTGAGATAAAGAGGTAGACAAGTTTAGTCTACAATGTGCATTCTTCAGGCCTGGAACATCCAGAGGTGGAAGGCAGAACAAGAAGTTAAATCAACAAGCCAATTAAAGTCTGCCAGTTTCAGCAGCAATAAACCTCAAGGGCTATAGAAGTGAGCTGTAAACCTCAGAAGTGAAGAACTTGTTGTTCATAGAAATGTAAAGTTGCTGTATTACTTAACTAACAAAATACTTTAGCCACCATATATTTTTCATGTCTTCCAAAATGTCTGTCAAGCAACCAAAATCAAAAATTCTTACTGAGAATTAGACCTTTTTAGTGTGCTTCCCTGATAATAAGCTTTAATGATGTCTCCCTATATCACTGTCACAACATGCCTGTCAGGAGCTTGATGTATTTTGAGTCTTACATATAGTACTAATATAAAGATGCAGGAACTTTCAGATTTATGAATAAGAAAATTTCTCTTGACAGTTCCATTTTTAAAGGATGCTAACTGTTAAAAAGATGCTCAGAATTTTAAAATGCTAAGTCATGAGACAGATGAAGTAAGTGGCACAAAGTAATAATGGTCAGAGTTCTGTGATACCTTTTTAATTCTATGACACAGTTATCAGTGTTAGATGATGCTGTCACCAGTTTTCAGGTGGCT